>JBAMJV010005037.1:0-90615 GCA_037951105.1 Echinarachnius parma | reverse complement strand
TTTAGCGGTTGCAGTACCGATTTGATGAAAACGAAGTACAGTGTTCCCACTTATACTCACATACCAGCCCTTTATTAGATTAGTAATAACATTCAAATTAGATATGAAGATATTTGCCTATACATTGTAAGACTTTATATACATAAGTGTCGTATGGATTAACTAAGTATACTGATCTTGTTTAAACAACAATACCTAGACATTCGTTAAAGAATATTATTCAGTTAATCAAATTATTTTTAGATGAAGTGTATGCCTACATTTTCTATAATATATTTGCTATAATTCCTATATTTTCAAGTTGTTCCTGGTAATGTTTCTAATTTTGTTGTCACAAACAAAAATGGTTTTGGTATTTCTTCTCGGGTTTGAGATGATATATTCTAGATGCTAATACAATTTGTATTCAAAATATATAAATAGTGTGTTTATCATAGTGGACATTTTATGAGTTCCATGTTGATTAAATGCATGAGTAGTTTAATCATAATACTTAGCCAAAGATGTGATAATCATGAGATACTCATACCCATGTTTAGAAGGTTAGTTTCATTTCTAATAACAATAATACATCATAGAGTTGTATTATCATATTGAATCGCATAGCGGACTCCATATTCTTGATATGTAGTGGTATAATCTGCAATACCATTACGCTGATTTAGTATTGAAAATTTAATTCAAAGGTACGGTAACGTTTGATTGGAGCGCAACTAAAGATATATTCTCATCATAGAAATGTGTTATTTGCCTTTTTAGAGTTGGATGCTCTTGACAAAGAATACTTGTGCAAAGAAATACTCCCCAATTTTGTCACGGTACATGGTTATCATGAATTGGTACTAACCTCAATTGAAAACTGACACAATAATTGTATTTTTTACGGAGTAATAAAAGCCTGAATTATGTATTCAAATCGAAAATAATAATCTGAACTCTCGACTGAAATCGTTTAGCGTCATACACAGTTCCAACATCACCATATGCCACATTACGTATGATCCAACAACATAGCCTATTGCCAATAATGAGTCCCGAGGGGCGAAGCTACCGAGGGCTGGGGCAGAGCCAAATAGGGAGGGTTTGGGAGGGGGTATCCCCCTCCCACGGAGAAGACTTTGCATTTATATATGTACTTAAATTACGCAATTTGGTGCATGTCACACAAGCAGCCAGAGCAATGCCAGCCTACACTGGAACTACGTGGCCCGGTATACAGAAAAAATACTCACCCCAGACCATACGCAAGTTACACAACGAACTGAGATAATCTGTTCGCGCGCGAAGCGCGCAGCGAAAATTGAAAGTGGATGATTGTATACGTTACTTTTTGAACGTTAGAATTAACAAGTCTTAGCTCATACAAATAATGTTTTCTTTCCCACTCGTATACAGATACACACAAAAAATATATATCCTTCCCTAAAACCTGGGGGGGGATGATTGTACATGTCATCCCCCCCATCTTGTGAGGTGGGGGGGGGGGGGATGCATACCCCTCACCCCCCCCCCCCCCCCCCCCCGTTGTCTATGATAATGAACGTTGTAGAACGGCTTACACAAACAAACCCTTGTACTTGGGCGTTTTGAGTGAAATCGACATAGAACTGAAATAATTCCACACAAATACAGTCAAACCTTTCTATAGCGACCACTCAAGGGACCGGCGAAAAGCGGTCGCTATAGACAGTTGGTCGCATTAGACAGGATGGCGGCCATTTTGAATTTATGCTCACATATCGTGACTATTATGCACATGTGTAATTAATTGACATCTGTACACGCACGTTTCGATAGTTAGTTACATTTAGTATTTGTTGCATGAATAACCACACTAAAATTTAAATTATATATCAATGGCGTTATATTTAATATGATATTAAATGTGTGTATTATCTTTCAAAATGTGTCAATGTGACATTTATGATGTTTGTCACCATGACAGAATCAGCAACGCTTATGCACAGTATAGTTTTCTATATAATTCTGAAGTAAAAATGCAAAATCCAAAATCCAAAATGCAAAATGGTTTCAAGAAGCGCAAGGATTATCATTGAAAAAGATTGATGTTGTGATGTTAAATATAGTGCCTTTGTTCAACGCATTTCTGTATCAGCACTGTGTACTGAAGAGCTTGAATATTCTTTGTTATAAGTTGAAGCACTTTTTGTCGGTAATTTAGCGTCTGTCTGAAGTTCATTGTCATTTTAAAAGCTTGTTTTATGCATTGACATGCTCAGAATTGGAGCCTTGAGCGACCAGAGGCAACATATTTGATGCCTTGGTTGCTCAATCGCTAATTTTGTGGTCGCTATACACAGATTTATATGTGTGTCGGGACCCAAAAAGTGTGGTCGCTGGTCGCGTTAGGCAGGTGGTCGCATTACGCAAGTCGCTTAACACATGATTTTTCACGGGGGGACCCGAGAGCGGTCGTTATGAGCAGGTGGTGGTGGTAGCTATAGACAGGTGGTCGCATTGGCAGGTTTGAATGTATCACAATCGGAAAATAACAATTGAAAACTCTGTGTACGTTTCATGTCGATGTGCTTTAATAGACTACATGACGTGTAACGCTAACACAGGTAGATCTCAAAGCAAAAAAGACACATCACAATACCATCACTCAAATTAAAGACATTATATAAGTTAGCAAACAACTTGCTTGGTTGCTTAGTCAGTTACATCCGTCAATCCATAAGTATACTTATGAATATATTCGTTATGCTGTAGGAAAATTTGTTTCTATCCAAAGGGTAATGCATGCTTTACACTCTCTCATTCTGCTTGAGAGTCTATACGTATTGTATAATTGTGAAACTATAAGATATTTCGCATTGTCAATGTTGCATCTTTATAATACCATCTGCACTGTTATATTTTCCTGCCAAATAAACATACATGTGCAAAACGCAGCTTCTGCGCTGTACTCTTGGTCTTTGGTTTGATTTCGATTTGTTTGTAGTATATGTGTTCTTATAATTGTTGAACTAATGATATTGTCTTGTGAAGGTTTTACAGTTTAAAGAAAAATAAAGTCACAAAAAGTAAGTTCTCAATCATCCTGTATTTGAAATATGAGGCATTATTGTAATGATGTACTGTTCTGTAACATGATGGATGCCATTGGTGTATTTCAATGCTTGTACATTTGATAAGTGTAGTTCGTGAACAACATTACGCATGTAGACCCCATCGTCAGAAGACCCAAAAGAGAATGAAAACATACACAACATATTAAAGGTATTGTTAAATAAATGTGATCATAACTGTAGAGAAAACTGTATTTGTTCATCTCAAAGTTGCACGCTCTGTGCAATTATAACAACAAACTCAACTTATAAACCCCACTTTAGTTGCATTAATTTCTGGTTAAGCATTAATTGTGTTATCTCATCGATATATTTGCATAATTGTGTAAAGTTCAGGTGGATTGGATATTATAGAAAAATATTGACAATCACACCTATCGCAAAACGAAACTGAATGCCCAATGTGTGTGATGATCATAATCCCTTTATTTAATCAGCGTAGATAACATATGAAATAGTCATAAACAAATTTGTTAGCACGAAATCGATATAAGGTAATGATTTGTTATATTCTTTGGTAGAGTGACTAAACAACGCATCAAGAGTTCAGTTACAAAGAACCATAGTAGGGTGGTACTGGGAGTGGAGAGGGGGGGGGGGGGGGGGGGGTGGCGGGGTAGGGGGTAAATGCCCCGTGCACCTCACCAACAAATGTTTTTGGAAACTAATATGAAAGTCCTAATTGTGCAAAATTGCTTAGCCAAGTATAATACAAATCTATATCCCGTTAACATGCAAACAAATCATTGGTAGTCTACTAGAGAATTCTAGTTAGATGCTTTTGTAAGTCAACGAAACAAAAATACCACATGTGGGTCCACCATTACGTTAGAAAAGTAGCGGTGAAATACTACAAGACCCATATTGATGAAACCACAGTAGCTTAATTCCAATACTATTTCGGATGATAGGACTAATGAAGCATCACAAAGCTGTCTTAGTCGCTATCATTTTCAAAATAAACATGGCCAGATACAAGCAAAGACGGGGATATACCAGTAATATATAACTAACAATCAACACTATAGCAATTCCATACATGCCATAATGCTAATTGCAACAAGGTACCTCTGACAACACATGTGCATTATGCACCCCACCTACCAACCCACCCAACCATCTCGTGTGTCAGTTCTGGATACGCCACTGAATATGATGTTCCCACGTGACCTCTTCGAAAAGGCGCCCGGTAAGAAACGGGCTAGCAACTTGGGAGTGGTAAATCATTCCATTTCTTCGGAGCAGACTGTAAGAAGGTGACGTACATCTAAATCGATCTAACTTTGCCTACCTGAATTAAGAACATGTGCATCTACATTACACGATGAGACACCTCGTTATCTTTGCTAAAATCGCAAGCTGAAATCGACTTTTGGATTGTTCAAAAACTTCTTATAGCTCTCAGAGTTAATACAGGAGTGCTGAGTCTAAACCTCGACAGAGGGGTCGGGCTGTCTCGGCGTCCATCTCTTTGGCACTACGTACATGACATACACTTATATCCCGTCTCTGGTGATAAATTTGAATCACAAACAGACCAGACTTGTTTTATCAAAATGCATAAGTGCCGTTCTTACTACCATCACAACAGATTGGAAGTTGTAGGAAGGACTAGACGAGAAATACTGAATAACTTTTACCGAATGTAGAAGCGAATACAGAGGACAATTGTTTTCCGTAATATCGAGAACCGTAAGTACCCACCCTTCGTTTAAGTGTTTGCTTGCGTTGAAATATCCACTGCATCAACGAAATTAACATATGGTATGATACGCATAAAAGACAATACATAGAACAAACCATATTGTGCACTGAGAATATGCCATCATAGACTGTAAAACATTTATGAGCAAAACATATGCGAATATGAACATGAAAGGAACACTATTTTGCATACTCCCTTCGTTGTAGGGGAGATTGGGGTATGGAGATGAAGAGGGTGATGATGATGATACTCATGTTGATGGTGATGACGGAGATGATGATGATGAGGTTTGCTTTTAAACATAATAAGATCAAAGGCATGCATTTCTAATTTGCATTTAATATTGCTTTGCCACTTGTTCGCATGATTCTTTCCCAAATGATGGCATGACGTTTCGATTTATGACCAGGGTGAGCTCAGTGATATGAGAGAGCAGTTGGAACAACTGCGAATAAAATGACGAGGATGGTGATGATGTTGATGATGGTCATGCTGCTGATGATGATGCCCATGATGATGGTAATGATGTTGACACTTCCATCACAATGGTAGATGATAGTGGTGATGATTATGTCGCTGAAGACGGTATACAACCTTCAAACAATTAATTTGACCAAACACTTGTTGCTAAGTTTTTGAGATTGTTTCCACTATTTCGTCACTTAAATAAGATTGTAAAAGTCCATAAAATATCAAAGGGGGTATAGTCAATAATAGGATTGAAATGCCTTCCACAGATTTGTTCTGTTTTCAAATCGAGGAAAACATTCCATTTATGAATAAAGGTGTAGATTTTGACCATAAAAGGATACGGGTTGGAAACACACGTGTTCAATGCATCGTTGGAACATTTCTGTTAGTTATGCTTGTATCATAGGGTGTGGTTTGTTATTCAGAAAGTTCGGTATTCCAAACACATTGTATCATGTTTATGCCCTGCATTGACAGTTACGCGTCATGTCTTGGGCCTCTTTTATTATTGTAATGTAACACATTATTGTGTATGTACATTTTTACCCTTGTTCCTTTGTTTAATTTACAATAAAGTGATATCAAAATCATAGTTTATTACATATTAGTTTGGCTTGTAACGATCTGCTACGTAATCACACTACGTTCACCGTCAGTGTTTGCATGCTTTCGTAGTAATTACCCCCTCTAATCTACTACACGTTAGCTTGACACGAGGTGAATTAACTTTTGCTCAATGATGGTCAATCACATTTAAAAAAAAGTTATATACGTGACTAATTACAGTTTTTCACACCAGTTAACAATAGCTGTTACATTTATGCAGAAGTTAAAACTATATGGAAACGAGACTAAGTCATTACGTCATGTAATATGCACATTACACGCCAACATAATTAAATTACCGCGTTGGCTAATATTCGAATCATCAAAGATCAATAATCAAAGAAGATTACGATCACTTAATTCGTATAGTGTTTAGTATATGTGTTAACCTCTTTGTGCTTGTAGCTCGTTTTGAGTGAAATTAATTTGTTGATGTTTGTATCTGGTTCGGGATCAATCACTGTGATTACATCGCTTTAATCTGCTCGCAATGGCCATAAAAAAAAATGGTGAGACTGTGGCGTTTCGTAGAAATTACCAAGCACTTTGTAGAATTACCCACCACTTCGAACATTAGAGGGCGTGTTTATATGGAAGTATGAACGTGACGCACTAACATAATAGATCGTCACAATCCCCTTCTTTCATATGGTATGTGATACAAGCCTATATGTATGCGTGTGTGTGTCCCAATGCTGTATTTAGCTTTTAAAAATGTACTCACGTTAGTGATTTGTATGACACTAATCGTGCCCGTTATATTACATTCTTCATGCTGCTTATATATGAGCAGGCTTACTTCATACAACTTTGCTTCTTGCAACATACAAAACAAGTGAAATTACATGAAAATCACGACGGCGACAAGTGCCACATGTAACATATTCGCATGTAATATTGACGAGTATGTGATATATATTTAAAATTTTGGATATTGCAAATAATTTCAAATATTCTTAAAAAGACAGGCCCTCTTTTGCAAGCCAAATTTCAAAAGTTATTGTCTTATATGAAAGAAAATGTCATTTAACAGCATGCCTGAAAAAATTAGAGTTATAGACCTCAAACTAATAAAACGACATCCAGCATTTAATTGTGCATTATACGCGTATTCACCCGGTGAGAAAGCTCGCACACAGATTACACGGAGTACCACGTTGCTGTGCGTGACCCCTACGTGACCCGCCCACAGATCCAACAAGGTCATAAGCGAATACTAAACAAAATAACCAAACCTCGCTTAAACTGACTACATTTAATGATATATTCTTCATTTTTGAGATTTTTCCGTTACATACCTTTACCAATGCCGGCTTTACAATACCTTTACAAGAATAAGTACAATATTGTTGTAATATTATGCTAAATCAGTTAGAGGGGACCACTAGACAAAAAACAACACATTTGTACATGTTTTGGTACCGTTTTGTGATATCAAATAAATACCCAACATTTTTCAAAGGGTTGTGTAATTCATAAACAAAGCAATTAATTTCCACCACTTACGGAACCACTACTATTTCCTGGTTCCATACGGGCCAAACAATTGCGAGTACGCCCATGCTATTCACGCGTACGTTTGTAGACAATATAGAATCCCGGGCGATTCGTTCGCTGTGCACACGTTAGTCTTCGCAATTCAGACCGCATGAACGCATGCTTTAGAATGGTGATGCGTTTTCCAATTATATATCTTTTTCTGGAAACATATTTTTGTGAGCTTGTTGATGGAATGGAATACTAAAGATGTTACCTTTCTTTAATAAGAATATTATTTGTGGGTGGTGGTACCCTTTAAAACTCCTTTATTGACCGATATATAGTTTGATAGAGGGACGCATTCGTTTTTCATTAGTAGAATCCATATTACAGGGCTGTTCGATCTGATTTGTTTGTGTGTGTGCTACATTCATCCCCATCCGTCAACTGGAAACTGTTCAGACGATTTGTAAAAGGGGGACAGTCCCTTTAACATATACATGCACGTAATTTATTTTATAGAAATTGTGAAGAATTGTTTACCTTTCCAGTTCGGCTTGAGAATCTATACGAATTATTTGATATTTCACATTTTTATTGTGAAATGTTGCATCGTCATGATGCAATCTGCACTGTTTTTTTTTTTTTGGGGGGGGGGGGGGGCAGAATGAGCATGTGCACGACGTAGCTTCTGCGTGTCTGAATGTTGAACTGATGCGGCATCTTGACAGATTTCCAGCCTAACAAGAAAATATTAAAGTCACACTAAGTCCACATTTATCCGGTATTGGAAAAATGGGGTATACATATTGATGTACATAGATTGAAGTTGGCGATGGTTTAATTTAAATGTGTATGTAGTGTGTATGTTTAATAATTGTTTATATGATTTACAGATTAAAGATAAATACAATCACAAAAAGTCAACAATCATCCTATATTTGAAATATAAGGCATACATATATTGAATTGATGTATTGTTCTGTAACATGATAGATACCTACATGTTTCCATGATTGTACATTTGATAAGTGTAGTTCGTGAACAACATTGTAGATCCCATCGTCAGAAGAGCCAACAGAGAATGAAAACATACAAATTAATACATATTAATGGTATTGTTAAATAAATGTTACCATAACTGTACAGAAAAGAGCAATACATGCTATTTTGAGTTTTTTGTTCATCTCAAAGTTGCACGCTCTGTGCAATTATAACAAACATCACAACTTATACACACGAAATCAGTTGCATTATTTTACTGGTTAAGCATTAAGTCTGTTATCTCATCGATATATTTGCATAATTGTGCAAAGTTCAGGTGGATTGGATATTATAGAAAAAATCCGACCTATCGCAAAACAAAACTAAATGCCCAATGTATGTGATAATCGTAAGGCCCTGTATTTAAACAGCGTAGATAACAATAAAATAGTCATACACAAAGTCCTTAGCACGAAATCGAAAGAAGATAATGATTTGTTATATTATTTGGTAGAGTGACTAACCAACGCATGCAGAGTTCATTTACAACGAACCATAGCAGGGTCGTACCTGGAGTGTAGAGGGGGGGGGGGGGGGGGGGGGGAGGGGGGGGGGGGGAGCGGAGTAGGGGGTAAATGCCCCGTGCACCCCACCAACAAATGTTTTTTTGAAACTAATATGAAAGTCTCTATGGTGCAAAATTGCTTAGCCTACTCTAATACAACTCTGTCCCCCGAAGTTAACATGCAAAAGAGTCACTGGTTAGCAACTTGGGAGTGGTAGGCTATATCATTCCATCTGTCTGAACAGAGTGTGTGGTGGTGATATCAGACCCCGCCTGGCAGAAAATGTTTCACTATCATCTTCATTAATGTTATTTTTGTTTCTAAAGCACAACATGGAACCTATATTCTGATTGTTTAATAACTGATGTTATTCGTAAAAGGTGTCATATTTGATACAGAAGTGCTGCGGCATATGTAGGCAGAAGCTTAAAGAGGGATCGAGCTGTCTCGTCATCGACTTATTTAGCAGTACGTATTATCATATCCTTCTGTTTCTGTTGCTTGTGTTGAATCACACATATTTATAATATTGATGTATGCAAATGATATTACTAACACTGAAATATTTTGGATTTAGAGATTGCATTAATTGTTGACGCAAAGCTTCGACGAACTTGACAATAAATAGTGACATACTGGTGCCCAAGCGTTGTCTGAATTAAAACTTAATACCGCACGTAAACAGAATTGTTATTACGTGATCCTTAATAATGAAAATTAGTTTGGTTATGAAATATCCGCTGCAAGACATAATACATATTTCACATACGTGAATAGTGAGTAAATAATTAAACAAATTATATTAGCCATGGGGAAAGTGGAAAAAGTTGTGCATATTCTTGCAGGAATCTAGTAACATAGTCCACACACACAAAACTTCATTATAATGGTTCTCTCATACCTTGTATTCGTTTTAACAAATTAATCATGGAAATGTGGAACAGGACTGGTACAGTGTTTGGCTATCAACTGGTTTGTCATTACTCTGTTAAAAGTCAGTGCAATAAGTTAGCAAATGTCATTTTGCTTTTTAATTCATTAATCTGCCATAATATTTACCGTTGGTAACATTCACTGGCCTAAAGGGCACAAATAAGAGGGGGGGGGGGGGGGGGGGGGGCGGGGGCTAAACCAAATCCTCATCACTGCCGGATATTGCGATGTAGCGAAGCGACCAAGCCCGAATGAGCGAAGCGACTGAGCAGGAGCATGATGTGGGATGCACGGTAGGGAGCTTTTGCATTTAAAAAATTTAAACTGTGCAATCTGGTGCATAGGCTACCTAGAAAGGGAATTCTGACTTGACGACTTGTACTATTATGTGAATAAAAATAAAAATGCACCCCCAACAAATATTTGCAAAGTGACATATACAGTTTATACAGTAGATCATATGGTATTTATGTATTTAATATACAACAACACGAACGTTGTATTCCAGACGTAGACAAGACCGATTCCCGAGGGAGCGAAACAATAACCGAGAGGGAGAAGGGTGATGGAAGGGTGTGATGGTAGGTGGGTGTTCGCCCGTGCACGGTAAAGGTGTTTTTGCATTGTTTTACTTGAAATTATGCAACCTGTTGCATACTTCGGAAGGAAATTTGACTTGACATGAAGTCAAATCTGAGTTATCTTGTTTAAAGAAATACTCCTTTTTCCAACACTGGTATCGAATTAGATATAAGCCATGATTGTTTTTTTTTTTTTTTTTTTTTTGTTGTTGTTTTTTTTTTTTTTTTTTTGGGGGGGGGGGGGGTCAAGCGCCCCAAGCCCACCTCCACCAGTACGCCAGTGGTAAGATTTTCCGACAATACTCAGAGGACATATCAAATTTATTTGTACAATAGGTGAACTCTAATTTGTTTTGGTATGTTTGTCTGTTTATCTGTTGTTGTTTTTCCCCCAAAGCGCCGCGAGTGTCGGAAGACGGAACCTGCGCTATACCGTGTGTCTAAACAAAAACTATACACTTTTGAAATGGCTGCCAAATAAGAGATATATAATTATGAGGGAAAAGGCTTATTTGTATGGAAAGCTCATAAACTCAACTTTCATATGACACCAAAAAGTCCGAAAATAATTCATGCTTGGGTGAGCACTGCTCACTTTTGTAAAGGGTATGGAAATTAGGTCGTTCAGGAATGGGCCTTCCAATTTGTGAGAGGAAAGTCCTTTGGAGCTTACGGAATTGAGGATGATATGACAAATTTATGATCAATTGTGATGAGTTTGGGTTTGCTGAGTGAAATTTGTGGTTTATGGGATTAGCATGTTATGCATGAGTGAACAGGAATTGCATTTTTTTTTGTAGCATTGTAACTTTCCCTGGTAGACTCAGTGGTATGTTCATGGGAGTCAGGACGGGGTGATGGTACATGGTGCATGGGAGGTGAAATGTAGGGTAGGACTTTGTTGGGTAGATGGGATAAGGTTCAAGAGGACATGTATGCCCCTCCCCCCTCTCTTTCTCTCTCTCTCTTCCTGGGTGTGCTTGTGCATATCTTGACAATTCATATTCGTTGGTTTCCACTCCAAAATATCCAGACCACCAGTCCTTCCCTTATTCCGAAGTCTACCTACATTTCCCAAATTGGACTGGTTGCTATTACCCATTGACATCTGAAATCAATCACAATCTATCAGTCAATCAATCAATACCGTGAATTAGACAATCAACATTCAGCTATCAATCACTTAATCAATAATGTATCAGTCAATCGGTCAATCAATTAATCAATCAAGCATTCAATCACCATTCAGCTATTTCAATCAATTAATCATTCAATAAATCAATCATAATTAATCATTATATAACGCCTTAGAATGTTCTCGTGTTATGGTTGGCTGAATTCAGGTCACATGACATTCAGAAAAAATGATCTATCTGCACTCAGTAATTGACATCAGCCGTGCATTATTCGACTAATGCACGGCTGACGTCATCAATTAAAGGAGTGATGTACCAGCGGTACATCCTACACGTTATTAAACGTACATTACGCGTCGTGTGAACATGCATGCAGCGAGCTTTGCTGCATTTTTATAAGCGCGCTTTAATCGGTGTTGGTTTGTTTACTGCGTTACGAGGATGGTTTGTTTGTTTACTGTTGCTTGGGCAACAAGCGCGTTAAGCGCGCACAAGCTGTCTGGTCGTTAAGATGTTTATAAAGGTTGTACACGTCAAGTTCACCCGTGTACAAAGACCGCGTCGCGTCGCGTGTATTAAATATAAGCGTTCTACTAGTTCTCGCGTTTGAAGTACCTTTTTCACTGGGATTATTCTTTTGGACTCGCACCTTATTTGGATTAATTATCTTGGATACAAATATTAACATTGTTTATTGTACATTACATTGTGATCGAACATGGTATATATACTTTTACGATGGCGAATTTTGTTTTATTAACTGAAGACGAACTAGACAATTTCCTTGATTGTGACTCCGTAAATACGAAAAAAATTACCAAATATGCAGTGAATCGTCTGGAAGCATTTGCAAAATGTGTTGGGATAAACTCTCTTCAGGATGTTGATCATTTGAAAGCGGATGAACTAGACAAGTTGTTGAGTCGCTTTTATGCTGGTTTGAGAAAGGATGACGGGACATTGTACACCAAAAAGAGCATTCAATCGATCAAATATGGGATCCACAAATATTTTCTTGCAAAGGAAATTGATACAAATGCTGAGAACTTTCGAGAAAGTCAACAGAGTTTCAAGGCTATGTCCCAAAAACTAAAACGCGAAGGCAAAGGATTTGTGAAACATAAGAATCCTGTCACCAAAGAGGATATGATCAAAATAAACGAGAGTGGACTTCTTGATATCGACGCGCCATCCGGACTTCAGAACAAGGTATTTCTAGATGTCATGGTTTACTTCGGCCAGCGGGGCCGAGAATCCCTCCGTGATATGAGAAGTGATGACTATGAGCTCAAAGAAGATGAAGAAGGACGATATTTCGAGAGAAGAGATACGCTCACAAAATCAAGAAGGGAAAACGAGGATGAAGAGTACGGAGGCAGAATGTACGAGATTAAAGATTCTCCAAGGTGCCCTGTCCGCAGTTTGTTAAAATACAAGGCACTGCTCAACCCATTCTGCACCTCATTTTGGCAGAAGCCAAAGTCGAAAGCAACACAACACGGCCCTTGGTACGACAAAGTTCCTGTCGGCGTCAACACCCTTGGAAACAAGGTGAGACAGATCACAGAAGCTGCTGGATGTTGCGGAAAGTACTCAAACCACAGCTTACGAGCTACAACAGTCACCACTTTGAATGACGCCGGGTTCGAAAGTAGGGATATCATGACTGTAACTGGACATAAATCTGAATCATCCCTAAAACACTATGCCAGAACCAGCGCACAAACGAAGAAGGAAATGGGCAACAAGCTTGCGAAGGGGTTAGCTCAGAACAGTGATGGAGACCAAGTGGTGCATGAGGCTACTGTTGCGGCTATTCTTGACCTCCAACAACAAGCTGAAATCCATGCTGGTGGCGATGATGAGGCACATTTGAACTTGGCACTATCCCAAGAATTAGTGAACATCCAGGCCTCATCATCGTCAACCACTACAAACACCGTCCAACATTTCCATTTCCATGGACCGGTGACCTTCATCAATAAATAGAGGATCGATTAACTTGTAAATATGTTCAATTAGTTGATTTTACTTTTTACCTGTTTACGTTTTGGAGTTGGAAGTTGAATTGTTCGATATGTCAGTCAAGACATTGTTTGAATTTGATATTTTAATGGAACCAGCGGCGGCACAGCAGTTCATGTTTGAACCAAAACTTGTTATAATTATTTTGGACTGAAATACAAATGGAGAGGCATTTAACGGCGAGTTCTCACTTCTGGATAGCTCTTCTAATTCTGGAACGGCATCGTTTTTCCTGGGATTATAAAGGTAAGAACATATTTTATGTCAACAGTTTAGTTGTTATATAAAGAAAATAATTATGTCAACAGTTTAGTTGTTATATAAAGAAAATAATTAATGATTTCTCGTGCGAGGGCAGTCTATTGCACTCAGCGTGCAGCCACGTAAGTACTATTGAACTCGCTACTTCGTAGCTCGTTCAATAGTACTTACGTGGCTGCACGCTTCGTGCAAATAGACGTGCCCTATCGCACTCAAAATCATCAATTATTTCCTTAATAACTCAGTCAATCACTCAATCTATCAACCAACCCACCAGTCATTTTAGCACTTGAGTTTCGCACAAGAAATACGGTACAGTTTAACACAAATTCAAAGTCACAGATGTAAAAAATAACAGTTTGTAACATGGAAATTGCACCATCACCCCATCCTGACTCCCATGAACACACCACTGAGTCTACCAGGGAAAGTTACAATGCTACAATAAAAAAATGCAATTCCTGTTCACTCATGCATACAAGTTTGGTTTAATAAACCATAAAATTCACACAGCAAACCCAAACTGATCGCAATTGATCATGAATTTATCATATCACCCTCAATTTTGTAAGCTCCAATTACAGGGGCGTCGATCACGGGGGGATGGCCTGTATTATCATCCCCTCCAATATTTGGGGTTCAAAAATATATAATAACATTAAAATTAAGAAGCATTGCCCCCTCTTATGAATAGAAGTTGTTACTATAGTCTTCTTTAAACCACTTTTTGATAATGCTAAACTGCCCAAATCCAAAATCTTCCGGGGCTGCGCCCCTGGAACCCCCATGAAGGTTATTTGACCCAGTCCCAGCCCTGAACTCATTAAATAGTTTTTATTCAGGACTTCTCTCTTGGCAAACTTTCAGGCGATCCTGGCCCACTGTGCGTCTGCGCTTCGCTCACTAAAATTGAACTAACTATTCAATAGTTCATTGTATTTCTGGATATTACAAATCCTAAAGCTTCCGGGGGCTTCGCCCCCTGGACCCCCAATAAGCTTTCAAATGTGGGTATCCCTTGACTTATTCTATTCAGGGTTCCATCAGGATGATTGCTATCGACAGTATTTATCTACCAGACTAAAATTCATCCATACTTGGACAGTGCCATCATCATAGCAGGAGCTTGCAATGTGCACTTAGTAATCTTCCAATCTCTAAACAGCTAAATCAAAAGCCAATTAACTAAAGAATAGTTAACTCTATATTTACATATAGACAACATATTTATATCTGGATATTACAAATCCCAAAGCTTCCGGGGGCTCCGCCCCCTGGACCCCCAATAAGCTTCCCAATGTGGGTATCCCTTAAATTATTCTATTCAGGGTTCCATCTGGATGCTTGCAATATATGTATCTATTAGGCTAAAGTTCATCTTGGATAAAGCCCACCTCATAACATGATGCTTGTAATGCGCACTTAATAATCTTCCAATTTCTAAACAGCTGAATTCAAAAGTTGTGGGGCCCCCTAACCCCCCCCCCCCCCCCTCCCTCAGCCATAAAAACCCGGGCACGCTGCTGGGTTGTCGCTTCGCTCCCTCGCCAGAGATGGTCAAAATGACGAAACATCCCCCCCAAAGGCGAGAAGAAATCGACGCCCTTGGCTCCAAAGGACTTACCTCTCACAAATTGGAAGGCTAATTCTCGCGCAACCTAATTTTCACATCCTTTACAAAAGTGAGCAGTGCTCACCCAAGCATGAATTATTTTCGGACCTTTTGGTGTCATATGAAAGTTGAGTCCATAAGCTATCCATACACATAAACCTTTCCCCCCAGAATTATATATATTTTTTTTATTTGGCAGCCATTTCAAAAGTGTATAGTTTTTTTTGAGACATAAGTATCTACTATTATCATTATTATTACTAAAAAAAAAAAAAAAACACATTATGAAAAAGATCTAAATAATTGTTACGTATTCATAAATGATATGGTATTACCTCAATGTATCTCTGGTAAAGTTATTTTTTGCTTGTAACGATAATTTGCACTATTAAAGAGATAATTGAATTTTGGTATAGAGGGTGCTACACACAATTCTTTTGTTGTGAGATAATGAAAAACTGAGTGTCAAATTTGAAAAAGCATACTATTGTAATGACAGAATAAACTTTATTTGATACAAATCGTTTCAGAAATGGCTAAAATATCCATAACGTAACCATTTGTAATAATTTGTGGGGGCCCACACTTATTCGATAACTCATGAGGAGGGGGGAGTTATTTTCGTCGGCAAAAATTACCGAGGCTGTGGCTTAGACCACTGGTTGAGAAAAGTGGCCTCGAGTTCATTTAAAGATTGTAAAGGGGGTGGGGGTTGTACCCCCACCCCTATCCCATTGGGCACGCCTATGCATGTGGGGTTTAAAATAACATGTCTAGCTTCATCTCTCCCCAAGTTGGTCTTCAGCAAGGCAACTTTGTGATAACTCCTCTAATGCTTAGTGCCCCTCTTCACCCTGATGGTTGGTTTAGAATAATTTAATGAATTTGATAATGAATATAACAACATTTTGTGGGTTAGAAGTTGGTGTATAATGTTGATGAGGATTGTGATCGTGATGGTGGGGATTTTGATCATGATGGTGACGATGATGACGATGATTATGGTGATGTTTGCTTGATAAAGCCAAATGATGTTTTGGGAAAATTATCGAAAATATCTTTTTTGGCAAAAATAATTGATTAGTATTGTTGAAATAACATAAAAAGGGGCGTGTGCGAAAAAATCCGAATCATAGTATCGTTAAATAAAAAAATATCAGTTAAAACTTGTATGAAAGCCGCTGACATTAAGTCTAAATTCACCGTCAATTTGGCCATTCTACACTGGGCACATCTATACGCTCGTCCGTGCAGTACCCTTGTGCGAAACCATGTGCCGCCTCTGCCATAGGATTAGCACTCAGCGCACGAGGGTGCATAATACATACAACCGTCGGCGATATCAATTTACAGTAAATGAGTTTCATAATCTACCAACTAATCAATCAATCTAACAAATCTATCAATTAGTAGGCGGTTTCCAGGCCAAATTTGAATCATCCCGTATTAGTTAAAATATATGTTTTCACATGATCGGTAATAATGTTATTTTGTGTGTGGGGGCATTTCCCACTACTGGCATTTGCCTTTAAAACAAACACTTATATAAATTTCGTGCATACACCGTTATTAAAAAATGGGTAAAAGAATCCCTGCATTCTGATTGGTCAATAAGCGTGTAAAAGTTTTAACTGATGCATTTTACTTATGCATGGCTCACTTAAGTTTGATTTTCGCATTTGTTTTGCTCCCATTTTATAAACCAAATGCTGCACAGGCATATGTTGTGGATCAGTAAGAATTGTCTGCACGCTTTTAACTTTGGAAATAGTATTAAACCCACTCGCTGCGCTCGTGGGTTCAAACCATTCCAAAGTTAAAGGAATTGTTGAGTATTGGTATTTCCTGAAGTGCCCCCGATATTTTTTTGTGAGATAATGAAAAACTGACTGTCAAATTCGAAAGAACATACAATTTTAATGACAGAATAAACTTTATTCGATCAAAATCGGTTCAGAAACGGCTGAAATATCCATTAGTATATGTATTCAAAATGTTCTTCACCGGCAATCACCGGGCGATATTTAGACTTTTTAGACAAATTGAAATAAAAAATGCTCGAAGACTACTTTGAAATAAATCAGAATAGGGTTTTAAAAAGTCGTTGATGATATCTCTATTGAATCATTATTTTAACGAACATTAAATGCACAATTTTGTAGGAAAAAAGAGGCTTAAACCAATGATTTGTTTAAATAGCGCCCTCTTGAGTTGTAACGGCTTTTTTTTTTTTGGGGGGGGGAATGTTTTGTTCTCTCCTATTTTCCCCTTTTTTATGTTTATGCTTTCTTCATGCATGCATGTTTCATGCTTTATTTGATGTAAATAGTAAAAGTTAATTTGTACTATTTAGATGTGAATGTAAGATCATATTATATACAATTATGTAAACATGCAAATTATTTTATGTACTAATCTTGTTATTGATTGTTATTTTGTTATTGTTTGGAGAAAATAAATATCTTTAAAAAAATTTAAAAAAAGGGTTTTACTTAGTGGTTTGTAATTTTGTATACATTTCGAGCATGGTGAAGTTATAACTATTACTTTGTACCGTAATGGTGCAGGTTTTGGTTACTGAAGTTCAGTTTAACCGATACTCAACTTTCCATTTAAACTCGTGCATCCTATTCCTACCGATCCACTCAAGCCTGTGCATCATTTGTATACTGGCACAAATATAGCATGATTTTAACGGAAATTATAATTCTTTTGTAATTGCAACACGTTTTCGTTATTTTTTCCGGATATGTTCCCCAAGATGAGAGAGTAGCTTGTGCTAACTGAGGATATGTGACGAGGATGATGGTAATAAATTGCTGTGACCGTGTTTATGCCAAAGATAATGGTGACGGTGGTGATGCCGATGGTCATTAAATTACCGTCGTAATGAATTATGATGGTGAAGATTGTCAAGATAATAATGACAATCTATAGGCATGTCTTAGACAATCTTACTTTTCCCAACATTGTGGATATTAAAGTCAGGATGTAACTCTTGTCCCGCCTTCCAATAACTTGAATTGACATGGATTTACTGTCCCAAAAAGATATTAGATACATCAAATGTATTCTAGATTTTCTCTCAAACACCATAATGATACTTATTTAGTTTTTGTTGATAGCATGTAACTATATACATAAATTCATATTATGGTGTATACATTTTTTGTCTTTTCTTTCCTTTTTTAGAATTGTGTATAAATACATTGATTATGATTTTGATTGGTCTGTACTTTTATTTTAAAATGTTTCCTCTGTAATATAATTATAACTTGAGAGAAAAGGAAACACTACTTCAAAAAGAAAGTATTGCATGTAAATGATATTCTCTTAAATGTAATCTATTTGGGTTTTTTTATTTTTATGAAACTAAAAAAGACGATTTTTGCATGTTCAAACTAAACTTACAGAAGTGATGAACTGTATTTATTATGATCAGGACTATGTCTTTAAGTATTATTTCATTTTAAAAAAAATTTTTATTTCAAAGACTTTATTTTCTGCAATCAATACAAAAATCAGTTACAACAAATATAGATAATAATATAGAACATAAGGTACGCAAACAGTATACATTATATAGAACAAAAATACTTATACATGAGTAAGAGTTAATACGTTGGGCCATTGTGTGTATACAGAAAGAAAGCAGAAGGTCGCCGTTATAAGCAAAATCTTGAGCAGACGGTCAACCGAGCTAAAATACAATGAGTTGTGAAATATTGGCTAAGTAATACAACAAATAAAAAGAAGGGGGAACGATACTCAAATAATATATACTTCAATTAAATGTGGATATTGACAGTTCAATTCAATATGAATAATTATAGAATTTGCATAATATGAATCTCATTTGATAAGGCTTATAATTATACGTACATGACAGAGATAAAAGAGAAATTAAACAAAAACAAGTGTGCGAGTGGTGAGTGTGTGTGCAAGTGTCCTCATGCGCGAAATGTTGGATCATCATTATTACTATGTAACGTCAGACCAACATTTAATTTAATTTGTACAGTTTTACAAATAACATTTGTATTTTTGTCTTTATACATTGTACTGTGAAATAATGTGTTTTTTAAGTTTAGCTTTAAATAAATAAAGAGATGTACATGCATTCCAAGTGTCTAGACCATGATATCGTATGGACTTATGCGCTAACAGAGTTTTAGGATTGTGTAAATGAAAATCACTACAATGACGCGTTGGGTATGAGTGAACATGGGAATTAGGAATAAATACGTAATGAAAAAGAGGAAGTGAAATTTGTGTGTATTTAAGCATACACATTGCTGTTTGATATAAGTGCAAATCACTTACTTTTAAAATGTGTAATCTATAAAATAACGGATTTGTATGAGCTGAGTAATGAGAATGAGTGCAAATCCCGAGTGCTCTTTTTTGCAAGAGAAAAATCATATTAATCTTAGTTATATTACAATTCCCCCAAACAACATTGCAGTATGTAAGATAAGGTAACACTATTGCATTATATAATATATAAAGTGTTTTATCAGGTACAAGGTCCCTCATTTTACCAATTACACCAACTGCCCTTGAAATTGATGTTGTAATATTATTTACATGATAATTCCAAGTGAGCTTTAAATCCAAAGTTATATCTAAGAATGTAGTCGATTTCCTTTCAACTATAATAGATATATCATCAATAACAATATTTATAACCTGATCAAAGTGCGTTTGGGAAGCACAAAAATGTATAAAGCATGTTTTATCTAAGTTAAGGGACAATTTATTGCATTTAAACCATGTTGAAACTTTAACTAATTTATAATTAAGGGTATACATAAGAGTATTGAAACATTTATGGGAGTAAAATATGTTAGTGTCATCTGCGAAAAGTACATAAGTAAGAAGTGGTGATGATTTTACTATGTCATTAATATAAATAAGAAAAAGAAGGGGGCCTAAAATTGATCCTTGTGGAACACCACATAACAAATTTGATTTAGGGGAATTTACTGACTGAAATCATACAAATTGCTTTCGATTATCTAAATAATTCTGAAACCATTTTAAGGCTGTGCCTCGTCTACCATAATGAGTACGTTTTTGTAACAAAAAGTCATGATTCATGGTGTCAAACGCTTTTGACAAATCCATAAATACCCCAATTATGTATTCTTTATTATTAAGTGTTTGAATTATTTTATCACAAGATTGTATCAAAGCATAATCAGTAAAAAACTCTTTTCGAAATCCAAACTGATTACAAATAAGAGTATTATTTTCTTGTAAAAAAGAATAAAGTCGTTTATAAACAATGTTTTCTAAAATCTTAGATATGACGGGCAATAGCGAGATAGGGCGATAATTTTGTATTTGTGTTGAATCATCTTTTTTTTTATAAATAGGGATCACTTTGGCTATCTTTAAAGAGTCCGGGAAAATGCCTGTCGAAAGTGATAAATTACAAATATGAACTAGGGGAGAGGGCAAACAATGAAAAATCTTTTTAAATAAAATTAATACACACTTATTCCATCATAACCACAAGATCTATTTGTATGTGGATTGCATACATCAATAAGAATTTTCCATATTAAGACTATGTTAAAACAATATGATTTGTATTTCAAATGATTTACATTGTAATTTTTTTGTTTGAGAGAAAAAAAATATATTATTTCCACAAAAAAAAAAATACTGCGTGCAGTCGGTAACAATTCTTACACGCTAATTGACCAATCAGATTCCAGTGATGCTGAAGCCCATTTTATAATGCGTCATGATTATACCAACCAGAAAAAGAGGTTACGTTTGTTTCATGAAGAAAAACAAAAATGCACCCTAAAATACTATGTGAAAAGTGACATATATACAGTCCAAACAGTGCATCAAAAGCCATATTATTTATGATACAAAAACATGAACATTGCATTCCAGACGTAGACAAGACCGATTCCCGAGAGAGCGAAACAATAAGCGAGAGGGGGAAGAGTGGTGGGAGGGTGTGATGATAGGTGGGTGCCCTAGGTTTTGTTGTGGGGGGGGGGGGGGGGGGGGGGGGGGGGGGGGTGGGGGGAAGGACCCCAGCGCCCCCTCCACCAGTATCCTTTATACGTTGTTGTACTCTACGTATTGATATAACAATCATTGCCTGGTTTCGGTTTCGAATTTTACTTTCGTTAAAAAGGTATTTGCGGTTAAAGTTTTCAGATGGTAAACTATCTACTGGATCTTCGTAACCGTGTAAAAAGTCAGTGCAATGAGTTTAGCGAATATTACTTTGCATTTCTGTTTCCTGACTCGTCATATAGCATCCATTAACTTGAAATTTTCACACAGTACCCAGTGACATATAACATAACAACAATATGAATTATAACCATTTTCCACTTTTGCACATGTCAACAAAGTTACTAGATCCCTATAAGAAAAATATTAAATGAATGTAACGTATCATATATAATATGGTATTACTTTAATGTATTCTTGGTATAGTTATGTTTTGCCTTTAACTTTTTTTGCACTATTATAGAGGGTGCTACACACAACATTTTTGTTGTGAAATAATGAAAAACTGAGCGTCAAATTTAAAAGAGCATACTATTGTAATGGCAGAATAAACCTTATTTGATCAAAATCGGTTTAGAAATGGCTGAAATATCCATGACATAACCATTTAAATAATTTGTGTGGCCCCACAATTATTCCATAATTTTGCACCAGTCGTTTTTTTCACGGGGAGGGGGGAGTTATTTTCGTCGTCCAAAATTACCGAGGCTGTGGCCGAGACCACTGGTTGAGAAAATTGCCTCGACAAAGGGGGTGGGGGTTGTACCCCCAGCCCCTACCCCCTTGGGCACGCCTATGCATGTTGGGTTTAAAATAACATGTCTAGCTTCATCTCTCTCCAAGTTGGTCTTCAGCAAGGCAACTTTGTGATGACTCCTCTAATGCTTAGTGCCCCTCTTCACCCTGATGGTTGGTTAAGAATAATTTAATGAATTTGATAATGATATAACAATATTCTGTGGGCTAGAAATTGGTGTATTATGTTGATGAGATTTTGGGATAATGTTGATGGGGATTGTGATCATGATGGTGACGATGATGACGATGATTATAATGATCATAATTATGGTGATGTTTGCTTTAAAACAAGACTTATATGGACTTCGTGCATAAACTTTTACTGACACAATTCTTGTCCACAGTTATTCAGTTAACTTTTTCCAAGCCCTGGCATTCCAGTGGTTACAATTTCCTTACCCTGTACACTTTTTATGTGTATTTGATTTGCCGAATAAATAATAATAAATAAAAGCATGTTTTTAACCGAAATTATAATTATTTTGTAATTGCAACACGCTTTTGTTATTGGGCCAGGATATGTTCCCTGAGAAGAGATAATTAATAAAGCTTGTGCAAACTGAGGATATGTGGCGAGAATGATGGTGATGATGGCGATGACCGTGTTTATTCCTAAGATAATGGTGACGGTGGTGATGCCATTGGTCATTAAATTACCGTCGTAATGAATTATGATGGTGACAATCGTGAAGATATCCATGACAATGTACAGGCATGTCTTAGAGAATTTTGATTTTCCCAACATTTTGGATATTCAAGTCAAGATGTAACTCTTGTCCAGCCTTCCAATAACTTGATATGACATGGATTTTGTGTCCCACAACATCGGTATTAGATACATCAAATGACAGGTGACTAAGGAAGAGATCCACGGAATAGGGTATTGGACACGTTAAAGGAGAATTCCGGACGAGTTTTTAAAAAGTACAGTATATTGGAAATAAATCTATGGATGTGCTTGAATATTTTCAGGATTTTACTCTCTTTGGTTGATTTCTAAGAGATTTTTCTAATGTCATTAACTCTGAGGAAATAATTAAATTTACTGCACACAATCATGAGACCCTTACGTAGCACCCTCACTTTGCTCAATTTATTGAGTAGGCTTGAATCCGGTGCCACTGCATTGTGATCATTGCATGTGTCATTCTTAATAGCCGGCCATGCAGAGCCAGGAAATTCAATAACAGCGTTTACAGGACTTTGTGTCTATTCAAATTCCAATGAAAGCCAAACGTGTTACAATTTCGGGCAGGCAAGTATTTTCAAACGGTTCAACAATGCAGTAATGCTCAAAGGCACGGTTGAGTGGCGCATCGTGGACTAAACTATTCATGATCGAGCATTGTATTGGTCCGATCAAAATAACACATTCGCTGCAGTGTAAAAACATAGATAGGCGCATAGTGAGGGTCGCACGTCACAAATTGGTGCATTGTGGGATAGAACAAGCTTGCTCGCGAATTTGTGTCATTAGAATTTCAAAGCCAATTATAAGAACCCACAATCATACTTTTTTCACACAAAATTGTGTTTATTGACCTAGAATATCTGTCTTTCAATCATTAGAAGCTTGAAATCGTGTGGAAGTCCACTTTAAGGGCTCTAATTTCAAGTGGGACATAATACACTAGCCATGATTATCGTATCACTGTAACAGCAACACTACACACACATCAGTGGTTTGCTACAAACAATCAATGTGTATGTATCCTCATACTGATCGACAATACGTTTTACCAATGGTAGTTGTTTATGACACTAATTGCACGTCATAGCTCCGTACAAAATCTTTACTGAACGCAGGACTTGTCAAAACGGTTAACAGATTTTGTGTACAAAGTCTATGGGGATTTCACAAACTCGAAGGGAATGGGTTAAGATTTAATAACATAACTGTAGTCTAACTACACGTTCTAAGAGTGACCGTATCAATGAGTAAGTGTCTCATGAGGTAGGATACATGTACATAGGAACATAGGTCATGCCTTTCATAACAAGATCAAATTTGGGTTCGGCTTAGAAATCAAGCCGTTTCGGGTAGCAGTGTGGAGTGTGTACGGGAGTTACTTAACACTCAACATAACGATGACTGTGGAAACTACTCTACATCACTACACTGCTCACATGTAAGTTCAATTATTACACATGGCATACAAAGAAAAACGTATGTCCAAGAACATAATAACCAGATAAACAACCTTACGACAAGAGAACACAAATCCACAAATAATAACCGTTTTATTTTCCAGAAGTAATACATGTTTATGTTGACTTTCTATACAAATCAAGCAAACGAATTTATACGCATAAAGAACAATATATCAGACAAGCAAAGAGAGAACTCAAACATGTTGTTAAATAAATACAAATATAACTTATAACACTAGTTTCAAATAATAAATACAATTAAAATCCAACTTGTACAAATATGTTTAGGTGATCATAACTAATAATCTAGTTAGGCATTAATCTTTGTATCTCGGCGAAACATCTTTATTACTACACAAAGTTCAGCTTGGTCAAAGATCAAACAATTGATAAAAATCCTATCTATACCGAAACGAGACTAAATGACCAACGTGTGGAATCAGAATACATCAGTTTATCTGAAGGTGAACCTGTACATTGTCTAAACTGCATAACATTTTATTTGAGCTTCCACATTTCTTTCACATACTTTCACATACATGCGGCGTAGGTACTGACAAATCCAACATGGCGGCTATTTTTAAGATGGCCGCCAAAAGCTACTTTTTGTAATATAAATAGGCATAGTTGGTAGTTTTCAGAAGTCTAGGAGTCGATTCCAATTATATGATATGCAGGAAAATGTACTACATTAAGTACCTATCCAGTGGAGTAGTTCATGCAATAATTCAACATGGCAGCCATTTTTCAAGATGGCTGCCAAATTTGTAAGTGAAATGGACAAAGTTGGTCAATTTCACTGATCTTGGGTCGATTATGTTGTGTTTTGTATGCTGAAACCAAGTTTGATACATCTAGACCTATCAAATGAGATATATAGCTCCTGTAAAATCAAACATGGCAGCCACTTACCAAGATGGCTGGCAGAAAGCTAAATTTCCACTTAACATGGACACCATTGCACACAATCCACATTTGCCATTCAGATCTCTCTCTCGCCTTGATTGTCCTCGAAAACTGGTACCAGTTACATCAAATCACCTTAGGACATGGAAGTCGGGATGCCTCATCTATTGGCACAATATTATGTATTTTCATCCATCTCAGGATTGTTCCCGTGCCAGTAGAGGAATGCAATGAATCCCAAGGTTCGACAATGGCCCGTACAAAGTAGAGCAATACTGTTAATACGATACCTGTTACTTCATGCTAGTAGCATGATTAGCATGTATCCCACTCATCATAGGTACAAGATTAGTCACATAGTTTGGAATTGGTATTCTGTTGCTGATAGCAGTTTCTACTTCCATGATGTAAACTATGTTTCCTGCCTGCAGCGCTACACAACAGTGTATTACTGCTGATACTCACCACTTGTTATTAGTCAACTCAGTCATTTCTCTGTACTAAGTGTCCCTTCGTACATCAAATGAAAGGTTTATCATCTATTAATCTACAGGGGATCCTTCTTATGCTTGATGGACTTCACCTTTTAGCTAAAGTCATTGCTCATCTGTGAAAACAAATGATCTGCGATGTGATGTGTCATCACGATACTCACTGTGGCAGCGACAATCCACGGACCAAAGTCAAGGGTATGAAGCTTGCCATCAAGCGTCCATATTGACAATAGAGTGGTGAAGTGTGATGTCATAAATGATGTCATAAATTTTTTTTTTAGAATTTTCAAATCTGGACTTCATTTTCAGAAAGAGCATAACAAATAATGTCCAAATACCGAAAATCAAAAGAATAGGTTACGTATTGGCCGAGATATGCCCATCCGAAAGATTTTTTTGGTCAATGGGCAATCAGTGCTATAGTGCACTGGTTCCTAAATTTAGGAACCAGTGCATTATAACACTGATTGCCCATTGAAGTAAAATTCATTCGGATGGGCATATCTCAGCCAATATGTAACATATTCCTTTGATTTTCAATATTTGGACATTATTTGTTATGCTCTTTCTGAAAATTAAGCTAAATTTGAAAATTCTAAAAAAGTGTTTTTATGACGTCATGGCTTCTGTAATCTATATGGAAGTGATATCTTCACGAACGAGGAGATTAGACTGGACTCCATAACCTGTTATCACAATGAAGAAATCGACGTTCTGAATGTGACAATCAAATGGCTAACGATTTCCTTCATCTACAAGCCACAAAACATCGGTTTTTTGTATCCCTCCACAGGCCTCCACCACTACCAATACGCATAATAGTGATTTGCTATTACAACAGCCACATCTCGCGATGGGGATACAATACCACTGGAGATGATGGAACACTATTTGATATATGGGCCCTGAACAATAAAAACTAAAACTAAAACTAATCCACAACCCAAAGCTTCCAAAGTTGATTGCTAGAGCCCGATGGAAGAGATGATTCAACTCTGATCTAGTCTTCCAAGATCCCAACACCAGTCCATCGGCACTCACCTTACTGCAGTAAGCGCAGGTTCAACTTTGCTAACGCAGACTGGCCTGCTTTCACCGAAAACCTTGATCCTGCTCCTACAAATCTCTCAGCAGACCCAGCGAACCATGAATCCTTCGTAGACATCGTCAAGAAGGTGTCACGTAGACATATCCCGAGAGGCTGTCGCACGACATACATCCCGGGCATCGACGAAGAAACCAGTCAGCTTCTTTCAAACTACACCACA
The DNA here is from genome assembly GCA_037951105.1 of Echinarachnius parma. Taxonomy (NCBI): domain Eukaryota; kingdom Metazoa; phylum Echinodermata; class Echinoidea; order Clypeasteroida; family Echinarachniidae; genus Echinarachnius; species Echinarachnius parma. The sequence goes on along the minus strand of JBAMJV010005037.1, from coordinate 63,505 downwards.
GCCTATATATGACACATATCCCTTCTCAGAGGACAAATCACCCTTGGAGAAGAGCTCATCTCAATGATATCGCAACGACAAAACAGATGTGGCACCACAGGATTGCACGACAAGCCTAAGGCACAGGAAAGCGTGGGCTACAATACGCGAGCTCAACAGCATTACGATGTCACAGTAGATCAAGTAGCAACTCGCTGTTGAAGAACGGAAAGGACCTCAAGACAACTAATTCAAACTGACGTTAACTATCTGGAGTTGACCAAAACATGTCGTATTTTATTTCACAAGACCTATTTCTGCCGAAGAGCTATAAAAAGATATCTCCACTCTTTAGGTCACCAATGCATCAGGCATCGACGACATCAGATCGGAGCAAATGAAACATCAAGGCCCTTTATCACAGAAATGGGTGCGAGACACCCGTTTTTCCAAAACAGTGGCTCCGAAGGCATCCTTATCTTCTAGCCAGAATGAATCCAAGATCTCGCTCTTTTGCCAATCATACAAGCTGCTTGAAGGCTTTGTTCTGAATAAAATTGAGCCCACAGTGACAGTCAGGAAAATCCACCACAGGACAACTTACTAACCTGACCCAACACATCGAAGACGGTTTTCAGAACAGCGTCAACACCAGTGCAGTATTTGTAGATCTATATGCTACTTATGACACTCTGAATCACCAAAGTCTATTGACAACCATTCATGACATCACAGATGACCTCAAACTCAGAGCAGACGCTTCTTTGTCGAACTTGATGTACAGAAGAGCAGATGGCAGAAACAGAAAAAAATGTCTCCTCAACTCAGCGCTCGCAAACTTTTTCGGAATACTACATAGCAAAATACCTGCGAGAAAAACGAATCAAAGACCCAACGTCTGTTTTCCATCTCAAGAACAGGGAGGCAAACAGGAAATTAAGCTAAGAGTGGAACAATGTGCAGCTCAACGACTGTGAGCTTTAATGTACCTAGGTGAAAACTCGATCGTGCCTTATACTATAAGAAGCATATAAAGAAGACGATAGGCATAGTAGAATCTTGAAATTGCTCCATCAGGAAGTTAGCACACTACGGTGCTGACCCCAAGACATAAACTGCAGATATTGCCCTATTGTGAAGAAGCTTGAAAACACCTATCGAAATGTAGCAGGCTGCCTGAAACCAACAGTTAAGAAGATATATCACCTTGCATGATCTCCAGACCAAAGACATCTGTCTAAAGGAACGGTTGAAGCAAGCGACAGATGACATACACATGTTGCACGAACATCAACCGCCCCACAGACACCTTGCATCCCGACACAGCTTCCTCGATTCTGTCCCACCACCTGAGCAGAATACTCCAACGTCAGCCAGTAGCTCCTATTCATCAATGAACTAAACCTGCAGTGGACAGACTGGTAATGCCTGAACCGAATACGGACGAGAATGGGGCGTGTAAGGCCAACATTGCAAGATGGGGATATTATGCCCATGAAAAAGATACTCTCTGCGACTGCGGACAGACCCAGACGATGGACCACATCTTGCAGTGTGGTGGAGCTGGAGCACAGATAAATGAGGTGGCGATCGCAGCCATTGAGTTATGGAATAACTTTATCTAGGAACCTGTGTTATTTTCAGGAAATTTCGACTTCAGTGACCAACTCAACCTATTTTGATGCCCCCCCCAAAAAAAAAAAAATAAAAAAAAATAAAAAAATAAATAAATAAGAAATTTGAGCGGCCATCTTGGAAATGGCCGCCATGTTGGTTTTTCAGTTCCTATGCCTCAGGATTAGATCTGTATTTAGCATATTTTGTTTCTGCACATCCTAATTAATTGGAATCGGCTCTCAAATTATTCAAAATTACTACCTAGTTTTATTCTTATGACCAAATAGTAGCATTTTGACGGCCATCTTTTAAAAATGGCCGCCATGTTGGATTTTTCAGTACCTATGCCATGGGACAGATCTGTATTTAGCATATTCGGTTTTGGCATACTATAAATTATTGATATCGACTCTAACATCATTGGAAATTGCCAATTTTTAATATTTGTATGACAAAAAGTAGCTTTTTGGCGGCCATCTTGGAAAATGGCCGCCATGTTGGATTTTTGCGTGGCTCAATGTTGTTTCTTGAATAGTGAACTATAAGCAGTGTTCAAGCCAATTTGGGTTCTTGTATGAGTATTTGAACGATTGTTACACCTATCTGCTCCACTATTGCTAGAAAGCCCGATGCCTATCGGATAGGCTAATATAAGTTACGAGAGGGTACATGCAATGATTACATTCATGTCGAGCGACGGCCATTCACCACTCTGCTTTTAATTGTTACAAAAATAACAACAATCACCGCGTTTACCTCATTAAGACGGTGTAATATGCCTTTAATCATTAAAATAATTTATTATTCAAAATTACGAATCTTCCAACTATAATCTAGCTAAATAACAGAAATTTGTTAACATATCATGTGAATTTACCCCCCCCCCCCCCCCTCCATTCAAGTTCTGCCTACGCCACTAAATATAATATCTCCGCTCAAATTTCTTATTTATTTATATTGAACTTGACTGCTCTCCAACGCGACACGTTGCATGGTCCAGCTCTGTCTTGGTTTTGATATATTATATTTATATGTAGTGCATTTAAACTATTTTGGATACACACTTGAGGAATAATCATGTGGCGTTAAGGTAAGCACTCATTTGTGGGCTCTTATTTGAACATATATTGTAAATTTGTACTAACATTCTTATATAAGTTTTGATTCGTTGTATACTCGTATTGAATTTCCCGCCAAAACAACATGGCGGCCTCCATGGGGCAGGGCGTGCACCCAATGGATATAGGTGTGGAAGAACAGGGAGACTTTATTGAAGTAAAACGAAAGTCAAAAAGAGCCCGACCCGGCAGTTTAGACATTGAAACTCTGAATTGTGAAGATACTGATACGGAATATGTTGAGGCTTTACCCGAGACGGTCCTCCAAGATTTGAAGGTACTGATAGTGCCAATAGATAGACAGAAAAGTTTGATTTCGATTAATCCTATGGTGATTGCAAAAACTCTAGAAAAATGCGTGGGAAACACCCACTTGAAACATGTGAAGCACGTTCGAAACGGTATTCTTGTAATTTGTCAGAACATCAAGCAGTATAACGACCTAAAGAGGATTGACGAGATTGGAAGTACTCCTGTTAAAATTAAGGAAAAGGTAAATTACACTAAAGGAATAATACATGGAGTGTCCATTGAGTTGCAAGAAGAGGATATCCTCAATAGTTTGGGAAAAGATAGAGTGGTGAAGGTAGAAAGATTGAAGAAGAAAAATGGAAAAGAGAAGAAAGAAGAACCATTAAGATCGGTGGTGTTGTACTTTGACTCGTCAACACTTCCCGACTCAGTATCGATATACTATGAGCGATTCAGGGTAAAGCAATTTATACCTAATGTAGCTAGGTGCTTTAAGTGCCAACGCTACGGCCATGTTGCGGCGGCATGTAGGGGAAAAGAAAGATGTGTAAGATGCGGGGGGGAGCACCCCTTTGATCAGTGCCCCAAAACACAATTGTATTGTGTTAATTGTAAAGGCGCACATTCAGCCGCCTACGGAGGGTGTACAGCGCTAAAACAGGCTAAAGAAATTCAAAAATGTAAAGTCCATGAAAAGATTTCGTACGCTCAAGCGGTCAAAGTCGTGAAAGAAAAGTCACAATCTGGAGCAGAAAGTATTCCTACAAAAAGTCAAGATAAAGCACCAGTTAATGTGAATAGAGAAAGAGACATGCACAATACTGAGTCTAATGCACCTCAACAAAGTGTACAAAAGAATAAAGAAGAGGTCGTTGGTAAAAGAAATAAAGCACACATGAATGGTGGACTTGTAAATAATACCACTGTGGAAACAGAAATAACAAAGTTGCTTGATGAACCTGGTACAAAGGTTAAATCAAAAGATGTATCAAAGAATTTTATGGCCAATGCTACCAATGAAGCTATAATCGCTTTTTTGATTCATATACTTGTTTTATTGAAGGAAACAAAAGAGATTCCTATAATGGTGAAAAAAATTTGTGAAACGGCACAAATGATTTTTGGTATACATTTCCCAGATGTGAGTATGCAAATTGTCAATGGACTGCTATTATAAGATACTTTTATTGATGCTCTCAATCCTACAATGGAATGCTCAGGGGATGAGAAGCCATGGGGATGAACTAGTACAATATTTATTTGTATGTAATAAACAAATTGATATTATTTGTATACAAGAAACATGGTTCAATGATGAAAATGTGTTTTATATTCCGAATTATACATGTAATTGTCGGAATAGGATAACGGGCCAATCACGAGGTGGTTGTGCTATATATGTGCATTCTTCTATTGTAAGTAGTAGTGCAACGATACATAAAGAATTGGAAATCCAAAGTCTAGTGATACACTTAGAAAATAAGTTTATGACTTTGGTAAATTTTTATAACCCTTGCAAAAGGCTAACAAAGGATACTTTGAAAGAATTGTTTTATGAAAAAAGGAATGAACGTGTTTTGATTTTAGGTGATTTTAATGCTCACAATAAATTATGGGGAAGCAAAGTAACTGATAGAAACGGTCGTATTGTTGAAGATTTTATTAATGAAAATAATTTGGTAATTTTGAATGATGGTCAAAGTACAAGATTAGATAGTCATACAGGAAAAACATCATGCTTAGATTTAACTTTAGCTTCAGCACACTTTGCAAGCAAAGCTACTTGGCAAGTATTGAATGATACTATGGGTAGTGACCACTTCCCTATTTTAACTTATTTTTGTGAAAATGAGAATGAAAAAAGAAATAATGACTCCTATTTCTGGTCATTTAATAAGATTGATTGGGAAATTTTTAAAGAAAAATGTAATGAAAAATTTGAAAACTTTAGTAGTGATAAAGATATTGATTTTGTATATGATTCATATATTTGTTCACTTGTTGATATATTAAATCAACTTGCAAGATGTAATAATAATAGTAAACGGAACCCAGTAATATGGTGGAATAAATTATGCTCAGATGTTATTAAAGAAAGGAATCGATTGAAAAATAAAGTTGTGAAATATATGCTACCACAATATTTACAGGATTATAAAGAGAAAAAAGCTGAGGCACAAAGAATTATTAGGCAAGCGAAAATAGACTTTTGGGAGAAATATTGTGCCACCATTAATAGATTCACTCCTCTTTCGGACATATGGAAGAAGATTAAGATCATTAATGGTGACTCAAAACAAAATGATAAACAAACACACATAGTGCTGGAAAAGGATAAGGGAAAAATTGTGAAAGATGTAGAAGTAGCAGAGGAATTCTCTCAATATTTTGAAAAAATTAGTGAAGAATCCTTTGTAGACCCTGACTCTCTTCAACAAATGGAAAAGAAAATGCATAAGTTGTATTGTGAAGAAGGTCAATTAGATAGTACATTTGTACTTGATGAGGATTTTGTCATGTTTGAGCTCGAACGAGCACTACATGCATGTAATCGCTCATGCCCGGGACCAGACGGTTTACCATATATAATATATCAACATCTCCCATTAATAGTTAAACAAATTATGTTAGATATTATAAATAAAATGTGGAATCTAAGTGTAATACCACTAGAGTGTAAAACAACAATATTGATACCAATATTGAAAAAAGATAAAGACAAAGAATCTGTTCTATCATACCGTCCAATCGCACTCTCTTCGTGCTTTTTGAAGATATTTGAACGAATGTTGAATAAAAGATTGGAATGGTTTATTGAAAAACATAATATTCTTCCTTCATTTTTAAGTGGTTTTCGTAAAGGAAGAAGCACTCTGGATTGTATTGTTTATTTAGAAAATGATATTCAAACGGCATTTGGAAATAAAGAAAATACACTAGGGATATTTTTGGATATTGAAAAGGCATATGATAGGCTCTGGAATGATGGACTCCTTTTTAAATTGTATGAAATAGGACTGAAAGGAAAAACGTTTAAATTTATTTATAATTTTGTGAAAAATCGCCCATTCCAGGTTCGTGTAGGAAAGGCTATGTCAAAGATGAGATATTTAAGGAATGGACTTCCACAGGGAAGTATACTTAGTCCCACTCTTTTTAATTTAATGTTATATGATATTGTTCAAGAAAAAATGGTAAAATTGTCACTCTATGCAGACGACTGTATTTGTTGGAAATCAGGAAAAGACATTGAAGAGATTCGTGTTACAATGCAACATTATTTGCATCATTTGAATGCATGGTTTTTGAAATGGGGATTCAAAATTTCAACGACTAAAACCGTAAAGATATTGTTCTCTTATAGTAAGAAAAATATCGATATAAGTTTAAATGGAGAAAACATAAAAGATAAAGAAGAGGTTAAATTTTTGGGTTTGATTTTTGATAAGAAACTTACATGGAGATCCCACATTAATGATATTATGGAAAGATGTAAACACAAAATAAATATTTTGAAAAAATTAACAGGAACAAAATGGGGCACAAACACGAAATCTCTTTTGATAATATATCGAGCTCTCATAAGATCTTTGATTGATTATGGCTGCCAAGCTTACGATTCGGCATCTCAAAGTTTAAAAAATGCTTTGAACTCGATACAATATCAATGTCTTAAGATTTGTACAGGTGCCCTTTCAGGCACTTCGCTACAAACATTGCAAGCAGAGACATGTGAAATGCCTCTGGATTTACGGAGAAAATTATTTTGTTCTCGTTATAAAGTAAAGATAGAACAAACTATAGACCATCCTTTGAATGAGGTTATACAGAATTGTCATAATGACAATTTTGAAAATAAATTACGCAAACCTTTTTGTTATCGACTATTGGATTTGGTTACAGTAGATAAAGATGTTATACAAAAACGTGCATCACTGCCAAATCCTCCTTGGCACATAATGATACCAAATGTTTGTATGGATTTAAAAGAAAGTGTTGATAAAAAAGATAATATTCATAGTATAAAATTTGAAACATTAGAATATATTAATATGAAATGGTCTAGAGAGTTGCATATATTTACGGATGGTTCGAAAAATCCCCTTAATGGAAATGCATCTGCAAGCTTTTATGTTCCGAGCATGGATATTATTGAAAAAAAGAGGCTAACAAATTTCAGTTCATCATATAAAGCTGAATTAGTTGCTATAATTCTTGCATTGAATTGGCTAGAACAATTTGATAATTTATATGTTGGAATTGTTATATTTATTGATTGTTTGAGTGCCCTAATGGCGATAAGAAATTGGAATGAAGATGTATGCGTCAGTGAAATATTAATGAAATTAATGATTCTTAAACATCAAGGAATCCACGTATTCCTTGAGTGGATTCCCGGACATTGTGGTGTTGTAGGTAATGAGATTGCAGACCTCTCAGCGAAACAAGCCCTTGGACACACTTTTATTGAAATAGAAAATAAATTGAATGAATCAGAAGTAAATGCAATACTGTCATTATATGTTGTAAATATGTGGCAGGAAAGGTGGAATGCCTCGAATAGTGTCTTAAAGAAAATGAAAAAGAATATAAATATAAAATACATTGATACATGGTGCTCAAAAAATAGAAAAAATGAAGTATTGTTACACAGGATTCGAATGGGGTGTCTTGGACTCAATGCACATTTACATAAAATTGGTATTAAATTATCCGGCGATTGTCAGTTTTGTAATGAAATTGAAACTTTTGAACACTTTCTTGTTGATTGTACGAAATATATTATTGAAAGGACAATGTTATTTGTAGAATTAGGAATTAATGAAAAACAAGATATATATAAGATGTTGGAAATATTCGATACAAAATTGCAAGTGGCATTGATTAATTTCATTTATAGAACTAGAAGGTTCGATGAATAGCAAAAAAGGATTTGTATTCAGATTATTGTAAATATTTGCTTAGCATATCTATTATATTGTTTTAGTGTAAGTTTATTTTTGTATACAATTACTAACAAATTGATGTATTCTATGTAAAAGAGCCCACTGAATGAGTGCTTTATTTGATGTTTGTTGAATGTTTGAAATTGATGAATATATATATTGTTTTTGAATTTGGCATGCATAATTGCATTATTTGGAGCCCAACAGATTGCACCTGACACCTCATTTTCGAGCATCTGAGGGGTCTAGGCTCGGCTTGCACACATACCCTGGTATGTCACCGAGCTGAGAAGTCTGCACGATGTACTGTGCCGGACTGACCAGATGATGCACTGTTAGGTCGGATTTGAGCGATGGACAGGCAGCATGAAGTAGGAACTCCATAAAAATGATTGAAAAAAAGAAGAAAAACAAAATTATAATAATAATAATTAAGTATTATGGCGTAAATATTCATTTTGAATGAACGCCAAAATAATAAAATAACAACAACAACAACTAATTGGTCCATAACGGGCAAATTCTATTGGCCGGTGTACACGGGTGCTAAACCAATCAGCGAGGCGCTGGCTCGGCTTGTATAAATAGGAGTGTTTTACGTTACTTTAATATCACTTGACAAAGTATTGCAGTAGCATACGAAACGTCGCGATCTTTCAGATTCAATGTTGACCATACATTGCGAGACAAACGAATATCACTAGCGATATTATTTCCGATACTATATCCGCAATGAGTAATATATTTACCAATATGTAATACTACTACTAATAATATATACATGTATTTATATAGCGCATATTGCAAACAGCTTCTAAGCGCTTAAATAATAATTTAATTAGTATTACCCATGGTCATCAGTAATATTTGAAACCCACACTGTAATATTGCGTATTTTCTCAACTCCCCTGGGAGCATACTAGCCGAGCTGTCACAGATGATGGCGCTAAAAGCCGGTAAGGCGAATTAACACCAGACGTTACCATGGTTACTGATATTACCAGAAAGGGTTAATTACCATATATTTAACATTGTATTTGTTTGATATACAAACACATTTCCAACCCATTTTGTATAATAGTTTGTATTTAAAGTCATACCTGTAAAGTGTCCAAATCAACGAAAATTACTTGGAGCTTCTTCGTTTCTCTTCTACCGTGTTGTTTAGCTTATGGTAAGAGAAGAATAAAATAGGGTTTGATTTTTTCAAATGTCCCTTTAGTATGAAGATAATTATCATTGAAAGTCATTATTTCTAAAGCGTTAATCAACGCAATTGAAAAAAAGTACACTTGTCTTAGCTGAGAACGTCCGCATGCAGCACCCGTGAGAACATTCCGGAGATTGAACTTTGAGCCGAGCGAGTTCAAATTCCATGAATTATGTACTACGTGTGTAAAAATACACGGGTGCGAATATCTCAAACGGATCATTCATTACTGCGACAAAAGTATGGCAGACCATCAGTATTCGGTGATAAAATATGAACTCAATATTCGTTTTTTCACTAGGTAAACAGTGTTCGTTTTCTTTCAAACTTTCACAAATCTTTCAATTGTATTTTACAATGATATTGATATAGGATTGAAGTCTCAAATGTCATTTTGTGCAATATCTGACACTTTACAAGTATCACTTTAACATGAGTAATCAACGGAATATTAGCGATATTCTTACATAGGCACTGCGATCAAAAGAAATGCCACGATCTATCACAACTGTGACTTTACAAATTATATTTACCACTTCTAATGTCGCTGGGACTCGATCACAAGCTACCTCCGGATTACTAGCCAGCTCTCTTTCAAAAGAGGTCTCGAACCCAACAGCCTAACTTCTATCCAAACGGTCTAGTATTGAGTTAAATCTGCATATCTCAACATTGTCCGTTCATTCAATGTTCAATGTGTGAGAGTTTGAAATCTGTCTGTGTAACAGTACTGTATATATGATAATAAATCACCCAGTCCATCGAAGCCCAAAAAGCAGCAAAACATAACGTACTTAAAATCACGTCAATAGATACTGTTTATCCATTGAACAAATCAAAATAATAAAACGTTAATTTGTATCACTTTTCAATTCAAACATAAACAGAAACCGACCAGAAATATTTTTTTGCTCCTTTTCAGTCACTTTTCAAAAAGTGTTTATAAACAACAAAATGTATCGCCAGAAGTGGCTCAAACAACTTCGAGAGTCACGGAAATCAAAACGTTTAATTGCAATCAGTGTGGTTCATAATTTCAGTTCCCTTGTGAGTGAGTATAGCAAACAATATACGCCCTCAAGTTGTATGACGTTACATAGAATCCAAGTATCCGGTACCTAGATGTTATTCATGATATTCATTCACAATATAATCCAGATGACAAAACCTTGCTGTCTCTTTACAACTGTCTGGGAACAGTGAGAATTACACATCAAGCAAGACGGAACCAACCTCGAGGGTAAATCAAAGGTATAAATGCGATAAGTCTGCGTCTCTCTATATCTGTTCAAGTAGCTAGATATGTCCACGCCCACTAACTTTACCAGTGAACTGTAACACAATCCTACACACAGCGCATCCAAATGTCAGGTGTTAAACAAACTTTACAATATAGCTCCCCGCGCTTGTCGGGGCGCCAACAGATCACGCCCTGCACATCAACGCAGGATTGGTCGATACGTATTAACCCGTTGAGGACTGGTTCCTCGATATCTCGGACTGGAATCTCAGGAGTAAGGACAACGTGTATTATTTCACGGCCAAATTTACGTCAATAAGTTCATTCCCGACATAAATATTTGCTACATGCGTAGACGACCCAAAGAATCAGCCAATCAAATCAGCGGTAGATGACGTATTTATGCAAATTTGTCTCAAGAGGGAAGAATATATGTAAACAAATATTGTTCTTTCGCCAACTGAAACGCGTTAATCCATGCTTGAGGCAATGCGAAATATAGCGTGTAATTTATCTTCTTCTAGATCACGTTATTTACAAGAAAAAAAGTTAAAGAGAATCAAAACCCTCAATATTCACCCCACGAGTAAATAGGTCTTGAGTTATGTATCTATTCGACCAAATGAAACCAATGTAGAACTAACATGTAGTTGCATACTGTCGGGAGTACAGCAGACCCTGCGGAGAGGGGGGGGGGGGGGGATAAACGATCCCTGATCACGTCGTGATTTATTGTTGGAAGTTCGTTTTCTTGCATAGGGAGTAGTTTATTTATCTGTATGTTTGTTTATCGTTTGTTTGAGGGTACGTGTGGTTATTTGTTTGTTTTCTTGTTTGTTTTTGTTCAGGAGGAGGTTACTTTGTTTTATGTTTAAATTATCTCACACAAAGTTACCTGACAATACATCAGCAACTAATTGTATTAACTGCTCAGCATAATAACCGTTTGAAATTCAATGTTACCTGTAATGTAGCATTGTAATTGCTTTACTTGTCATTAATTGTTTTTTGCATTTTTACTACTAACTTTAAAACTTGGTTAGATTCCGTATGTATAGTGTGCGGCAGGACCTAACTAATTTGTGTGCTGTTTCTACCGAATGTGCCGCTAAGCTCTTATCCAGGGGAGTGTTAACCGTCTCTCATATCTGTAAAAATCAATTAAATCAAACGCACACACATACATAATCAATCACAACACACCCACACACACCAACACACATACGCACATACAGACGCATCACCAACACATAGATATCGAAACAACCATGTACAAACACACCTTCACGCGCACAAACTAAATTCACAGAAGACAAAATGTGTACATGCTATCACTGCTATCACACGCTTAAAACTGTTCATTCAAAACTATTCACGTAAAATCGCACACACCTTCACGCACACAAACTGTCTACTACAAATCAAAACTCGTCTTGACTGTCACAAGACCATAGATTCCCTTGATGATTATACTCACATGGGACACTGGCCGTGGCGTAGTTGGCATGGTTGGCCTGGTACTTTCCGTATGGGAGGATCGAGGAGCTACCGAATATGCCTTTGTGTAAGGAAAGGCGGGGTCGCCATCCATGGGGTCGCATATGTACTGGGTGCGTTTTGTGTTTGTGTTATTGTTGTTTCCATTTGGTGTCAAATTGTTATGGGAATACTCAGCCCTCCCCGCCACCCCCACCCCGTAGCATCGTCAGTGTGCGTTATTGACATTAATTTGATGTTGCTGCAGTTGTTGTTGTTTTGTTGGGGGCAATAACAATGCAGCGCATATTATCTTCTGTATGATTCATTTGTGTAAGGGCGGGGGCGGTGGGGATTTCATATACAACATGTTTTCTCTTTTCCGTGTTTTTAGTGTGCAAGTTTAACAATATCATCTTCAAATTGTGTTAAATAATTGACATGTACATTAGAAGCTCACTCCCCCCCCCCCCCCCCCCCCCCCCCCCAGCCCCTAGCACCGGGACTTACGACTTACAAATGTCTCGGATCTGTCAAACAATGGATACCTTTGGATCTTTGTATTAGCATCATTTGCATTCTTCAAATTTGAGATATTAATATAACAAGTATGTTTGCACGATCCCTGCATAAGGAGATTATTGTACAAATACTACAATCAAAACGATTAACAGGTCAATATTGAATATTGCTGTAAAGGTCGCCAGGCCCATATTGTCACCAAGTGTGTAGGGGGGGGGGGGGGGAGGGGGTGCAGGAGGCGAAGGGGATGTCTATATACGGCAACACACCCTCACCCTAGTTCTGAACGTAGCAGTATACTATTGTAAGAAGGGCGAGTACGAACATAAATTAATAGAATGTCACCCCTTTCATCGCTGTCATATGTACAAAATCACCCAGGCTGAAAATATTGTATCAATTATTGTTACAGCGGCTCATATTCTAATTCGCTATGTGGCCATATTCATCCTAGTAAGTGTATTACAGTGCATACAACAATTTGTCTGGTTATCATTGTCCTTTAATATATTTTGAAATGTTGAGTCCGACTGATATTATACAGGTGTATAAGTCAGTTCTTGTTTAATTGCCTCTCCCTTGTCTTGTATCATACACCAATCTGCTGGCATATTATTTCCATTGTATGCATATCCTCCAGTTAACAATTCTGTTTCCAATAATCTACAAATAATCACATATACCCATCGATATACACACTGGATATAGCACGCTACACACTGCCGAATGCACGGCGTTGAAGCCGCCGCAAATATTTTAAAGTACTCTCAATACAAAAAGTGCCCCATTCACTAGCTTTAATCGCTTCACTCATGTGAATGGAACACCTTTTGAATTGAGAGTATTTTCTCACTGTCGCTGGCTTCATGAAGAGGGCACTGTTGCTATATTCAGAATGTTATATCAATGCAAGAGGGCGTTTCAGAAAGATCCTATAAGTTGACCTTGAATTCTTAGTTAGAATTATAAGTATGCAAGCCATTATTAGCCATAATTATAAAATGTAGACATAATTCTTTTAAATATGTCATCATTTATTTTCTTTTATAAAGGAAATTTGATATCTTTGATGTAATATATAAACATTGTAAAATATGCCAATTTTTGCTCTTGAATATGTTTGAGTTACAATGTTACAAATGGTTCATATATCTAAGTCCATCCTATTTATTTAAGTTCAACTTCATTTAAAGTTAAAATCTGTGTGAAACACCCTGGGTAGATGTTGATTGGTGAATAATACAGTTTGTCAGGGATTCGCGCGCTACATTTTGAGGGATCGAAATAAAAGTGATATGGGGAGAGGTTGTGGAACAGGGGAGGTGAAGACTGTTTCGACATTTTGATTTTTAGTAATTTGTTACTTAATTCAAACCCGTAGCAATTAACTTAATGTTATCAATCGTTTTGTAATTCTAATTAGGGGGAAGTATTGCATTTTGTCAAAGTGTTCAAACGGCTGAATCATGCGCCGTTTGCACGCCCCTAAACAAAAATAATATATTACATTCATATAGCGTTTAATACCATATTTCTAAGCGCATTATTATCACCCCCTGTCCATCAATCTAAATATAGTTTGTTTGTATTGATTTCCAGGGTTAGTATGACTATTCACGAAACTTGTCATGGTATTAGCATTAATTGCGTTTTTATAACCGATAACCTATATTCACAAGAAGTTTACACGAAGAAATACAAAAGGCGTAGGGACAAAGTCGAACAAAATTAGTTTATCGGAAATAATATCGCTAGTGATATTCGTTTGTCTCGCAATGTATGGTCAAACTAGGAATCTGAAAGATCATGACGTTTCGTATGCCGCTGCAATACTTTGTCAAATGATATAATATAATGTAGACACTCGGTTTTATGCTCTACTGTGGCTCCAAAACACACTCTCGCATGAGCGAGTGCGTTCCTGATAGGTCAGCAACAGACCTCGTCTATTGGCCGTGCACACGGGCACTCAACCAATCAACGGAACACTGGTGCGGCCCGCCTGCCACACCAGCATACGATACGTCGCCATGACACTACCCCGACCAAACCGGCCCCCAACGGCTGATCCCAACCCACGCACTCGCTCATGCGAGAGTGTGTTTTGGAGCCACGGTAGAGCATAAAACCGAGTGTCTACATTAGTTTATTTCATTTGACAAAGTATTGCAGCGGCATACGAAACGTCATGATCTTTCAGATTCCTAGTTTGACCATACATTGCGAGACAAACGAATATCACTAGCGATATTATTTCCGATACTATATCCGCAATGGATTATATATTTACTAAAATTAGTTTAGGTTGCCAGATATCCGCAACAAGTTTAAGTCAATTTTATTTGCAAGTATTTTTAATGAGACAAAATAATTCAGAGGTCTTCCTCAAACAATTTGTTGCGAACACCTCCAAATCCAAGATGGCGTCCAAAAAGGCAGCCCTTTTGACTTGCTATTGATAATTGGCGAAATTTACCAAACGTAACCTGAAATCAGCATGATTTGTGCCGTCATATTAAAGGCAATACAGTTTACTATAAGCTGATACCAAACACCATGGGGTTCAGGATATGTAATACAGTCATTTGAGCAATCGCGAGCAATCGCCAATATTTATCAGGCATGTTTACCTGTTCCCTGCTAGACTTTGCCGCGCGTCCCCACGTAGTTAATACAGGGTCCACAGGAATCTCGTCGAGAACGGGTTATTAAAGTACAATGAAATCCAGACAAATTGTTGTATGCACTATAAGACACTAAATATAATGAATGGTCTCTGAAAATTTGAGCACAATCGGTCAAGAAATAAGAAAACTATGGCTCTTTGAAAAGAGCCATTTCTTCGAGTGACTCAAATTGGCAACGCACTCTGGCAAAGTTGTGGACAACTCCCCATTCATTTTGTACACAAAATTTCAGTTTTGTTAAATTTTCCCAAAATTTATGTTTACCCTTCGTTCGAGTTCAACATATGTTTTGTAGAATGCTCTTATACATAACATATCATGACTTGGGGGAATGGAAAAATGTGACTATGAAGAAAACTGTAAAAATGAGAACATTTGTGTACAAAACGTATGGGGTGTTGTCCACACACTTATCAGAGTGCGTTGCCAATTTGAGTTCCCCATAGGAATAAATGGACATCTTCAAAGCGCCATATTTTTCTTGTTTCTTACCCAATTATGCTCTAACTTTCAGAGATTATTTATCTCAATCTCTTCCAGACTATGAAAGCAACATTTTGCTTGGGTTTCATTGCCCTTTAAGGGGAGGGCCATTATGCCACCGTCGCTTTGGGGGTCAGGACTATCTATTCCCTTATCCAACTTTATTTAATCATTACACTAGTTAATAACTTATATCGCTTACTAATTTAGTTTAAACCTAGAGCGGTAAAAACAAGGTCAAAAGTCGGAGATAATTTGTGAAAAGTTTGACACGCTATTTTCTTTAAATGACTAGATAATATAAGTACCTACAGGTAAATATTATTATCGTCATACTGATAATATAAGAATAATCTGGGCCCCAGATTTATTCGATGAATGTTTTTAAGAAATTAAACAATACTTACCCTTTTTCAAAAATGTTCAAAAGAAGTTTTTAAAAAGTTGATAATCTCTCTATTCAATCGCTATTACTACTAAACATCACATGCATAATTATGTATGACAAATTGTTGAAACCAATTTTTTTTTAATGACTTTTTTTGTTAACGATAACAGGCTATTTGTAATCGTTTGTAATTGGGTATACCTTTTAACCCTATTAAGGCCGGGCTATTTGAGGTCTTCAGCAGGCCGGGGGGGGGGGGGGGGGCATTATGGCCCCCCCCCCCCCCCCCTAAGATCTCGGCCGCAGAGCGGCCGATCGCCGTAAAAATTTGCACGCGTGATAAGTGAAGTGTATAGAATACAATGGTAATTTTTTAAAAATTTTAAAAATTCATTAATTTGCATATTTATGGTAATTTATGCAAATAAGACATGAAATTCATATTTTTACCCATAAATCATATATTCTTCATAATTAAACTCACTACATATATTCTTTAGAGCATTTGGAATGATACTACAACAAAAAAAATT
Organism: Echinarachnius parma; assembly: GCA_037951105.1. Classification (NCBI taxonomy): domain Eukaryota; kingdom Metazoa; phylum Echinodermata; class Echinoidea; order Clypeasteroida; family Echinarachniidae; genus Echinarachnius; species Echinarachnius parma. The sequence goes on along the minus strand of JBAMJV010005037.1, from coordinate 47,054 downwards.
GGACGAGCCCGGTTCTTCCTTTTGTTTTCTATTGTTTTATTAATTTCTTATATATTTCTTTGTTTTTTTAACTTATGTATTTTATTGTTTTTGTTGTTTATTTTATTTCTAACTATAATTTAACTGTTTTGAACCCCAAAACCAACATATAAAATGTAAACAACACCAAATATCTAATAATACACCTCATTTTATGAAAATTGATATTTCCATATGTTTTGTACACAAATCACGAAATTTAGCGATTTACGGGCTGACATGCATAGACAAAAGGTCACGTGACTTTGTAACGGAGGGTCCGATTTTCGAAATTTTTGTTTTAAAACGTGCACAAGACCCGAAAGAAAAAAGTCACCAAGCAGCGGCGCGTCATCTTGCAGCGTTTTGGAGCAATAAAAAAAATTCCGGAGGGGGGGGCCATTATGGCCCCCCCCCCCCCGGCCTTAATAGGGTTAAGCATGATGGACTTATAACTATTAATTTGTAATGTTATTGTGGAGGTGATGGTTACTACAGCTGAGACTTACCAAAACTGTACTACCCCTTTAAAACCGCAATTCTGATTACAAATCAGAATGATGATATTGCAGTAATTACACGCGTAACTAACACGACTAAAGAGCCGAGCGGTAATGTGAGGTAATGAAAAAATGAATGTCGAATTTGAAAGAACGTGCAATTCTCATGGCAGGATAAACTTTAGTTGGTCGAAATCGGTTCATAAATGGCTGAAATATCAATAAATATATCTGATCGTAATAACTTTCCCAAAAAATTAATTTGATGATTTAAACCAAAAAAATAAAAAAAAGATGCCTACACCTTTTCCCAAATTTTCAAAAAGTGGGTTTTAAATAGTTGTTGATGATCTCTCTATTTAATCATAATTTTAACAAAACATCATCACGAGCATATTTGTGTACGGAAAATGGTTAAAATCAATGTTTTTTGAAGAGCGCCCTTTTGTGTTTTAAGGGCTCTTTTTGAATGATAACAGGCTTTTTACTTAGTCGTTTGTAATTGTGTAAACTTTTCGAGCATGGAGTTATAACTATTAGTTTATAATGCTAGTATGCAGGTTTGGGTACCTAAAGTTCATCCTTAGCAAAACTGTACTACCCCTTTAACACTGTTTACAGGGATCTAATAACTTTGTTGACATGTGTAAAGAGTGACGAGTGGTTGAAACAATGTACCGGGCGTATCAAAAAAAGCGTTATACTTTTGAAAAAATTGTCAACATTACATTTTTATATATTTATAAGATTTTTTCATGTCGATGGATGCCCCATGGTCTCATCTATCAAGTGCCACTAACAAAACAAATTTTCGTTCACGCTTGGGCGAACACTGACAGTTTTTGTACAGAGTGTCAAAAATGGCTTGCGCCAAATTGAAAGAAGAGGGACAATTAAACCAGCAGACTGAATAAGTACTCCCATTCAAACAAATTGCTCTTTGCCATAAATTTAAGAATATTTTATGATTGTGTAATAATTTTGTGGCATTTTTTCTATCATAATTAAACTGATTTCATTGTTTTATATGCATGGGTGAGAATCAATAATGGGCAATTATTTCAAGATCTTTTTTAAAGCACAGACACATCAAAACCACATGCCAGTCATTCATTCAAAAAGTACCAAATCAATTAATCTTCAAATCATTCAACCGATTAATCAATCAATCAATGAGAAATCAATCATTCAATCAATCAATCAGCCCATCAATCTATCAACATGAATATTCGTTCATGCATGCTTCTGGGTCATCTGTTGTATGTGTCACACTCAATGAAAGGATTTGCATCGTTAATGAGGACAGGCTGGAAATTTTGTCATTAACGATGCAAATCCTTTTATTATCTATCAATCTATGGCTTATTTATTCTAACCCATGCATAAAGCAATGAAATCATTTAAATTATGATATAAAATTGCCACAAAATGATTACACTATCATAAAAAAATCTTAAATTCATGGCAAAGAGCAATTTGTTTGAATGGGAGTACTTATTCGGTCTGCTGGTTTAATTGTCCCTATTCTTTCAAATTGGCGCAAGCCATTTTTGACACTCTGTACAAAAACAGTCAGTGTTCACCCACGCGTGAACGAAAATTTGTTTTGTTAGTGGCACTTGATAGATGAGACCATTGGGCATCCATCGACATGAACAAATCTTCTAAATATATAAAAATGTAATTTTGAAAAAATGTTCAAAAGTGTAACGTTTTTTTTTTATACGCTCTGTATATTGATGTTATTTGATATATCCCCTGGGTTTTTTGTGATCATTTTAATTTAAACGTTTTAATAAAGTTATATATTAAGTATCTCACAGTGATTGGCTCTGACAATACAAGATAAACAAACGAATGACCAGATGATGATTATTTAGAAATTAATGTCAACTAGTGTTCATTGAGAAAGAAATATATAATTATAATGTTAACAACAAATTGTACGATTAACTGGTTCTGAAGTTAATTTTTTTCTGGAACGTAAATCTAATAGAATTTTCTGCAAAATGTAGGTAATAAGTTATATTTTTTTATACCCTGAAATAGCATTATGATTGATCTACTATCTTTGAGATTATTGTTGCAGAAAGTCCGATTATAATTTGTTTGGGGGGACATGCGGTATAGTCGTGTAGCTAAAGAAAACTACCGATGCAAGACAGTTATGTATCACTACACGTTGAACACGTACAGACGTATAGGTATAGTGATAGAAGTATGGTGAGTTACAGGGCCCATTATATAGCTTCAGCCGAGACCCAGGGGCAGGGCTGTTTAGAACCCATTGGGGATTCCAATGTGGGTTCAGGGCGGATCCCCAGGAAGCGTTTAGATTTCTGATTTATACAGCGTAACTGATAAGTTTATAATGCAAATAGGTACAATAGCATTTTGAATAGTTATGCATAAATTCGTCTAGCAATCTGGAGGTCTCGGGTTCGAATCCGGCTGGAAATCCGTTTTCTTTGCTCTTTTTCATTCATATTATATTTCTGGTCAGTTTTGATATATATGCTTGAACTAATTATACAAAAAAGCTGCATTACTTCAATGATCATTCGCATTTTACCTAGGATGATATCTATCCTTCGGGTTTATGTCAGGTTTATAATAGCTTCTGACCATTTGAGCAATGAAAGCTAAGGGGTTTCTGGGACGAACACCGAACAAAGGATTTTCTATAGCTCAGTCGGTAAGATCGCCGGTCTATTAATCCGGAGGTCTCAGGTTCGAATCCCGCTGGGGAATCCCATTTTCTTTGCTCTTTTTTAGTTATGCATATTTGGCGAAATGTTAGTGGGAAAAGCGAGACGTCCTGAATAAGTGTTACATGCCCGGGGACTGGGTCAGATTGCATTGATTGGCCAGAGGACGCAGCCCTCGGAACACTTAGACTTTCAGCAGTTCAGTGGGTTAAAGAAGGGTATTGTATCAACTTTTACATAATAAATGGGGGAGGCAATTTCCCTTCATTTTACTGTTATTTCATTTATTTGAACTCCTTTTATGATAATAGAGTACAGAAGCCATGACGTCATAAAAGTCTTTTTTTAGAATTTTCAAATTTGAACTTCATTTTCAGAAAGAGCATAACAAATAATGTCCAAATACAGAAAAGCAATTGAATATTTAAGTATTTGCTGAGATATGCCCATCCTAATTAATTTTACTTCAATGGGCAATCAGTGTTATAGTGCACCGGTTCATAAAGTTATGAACCAGAGCACTATAACACTGATTGCCTATTGACACAAACAATCATTCGGATGGGCATATCTCAGCCAATACTTAATATATTCATTTGATTTTCTCTATTTGGACATTATTTGTTATGCTCTTTCTGAAAATGAAGTTCAAATTTGAAATTCGAAAAAAGATGCTTATGACGTCACTTCACCACTCTATACAGGTCAACCCCACCTCCAGTATTTATTTATTATTATTTTATTTTTTTTTGGGGGGGGGGGGGGAGGGGGGAGGGGGGGGCTTGCAAGTACCACTTCAAAAAATAAGGAGGATATAGAGTTGACGTCATTGAATTGTTTACGGGATTCGTCTCAATTGTTATTGGTGGAAAACCATAACATTTCAAAAGTCGTAAAAGGCTCTTTTAGATTTTTTGAATTAACGAAAACTGAACAATTATTTTCCTCCAAGAGGTATAAACTTCATTAACGCCTTTATTTACTAATTAACAAAGTGCCCTTTGCCTTTTGAATTTACATGCAGTTACAGAAATACATGGCATTGGCAACAGATAACAACTACAATCCTATATCGTTTAAATTATGGTAATACAATCAGGCGCCGCGAGATATATACCCGCACACGTGATTAGGTAACCAGGTGATTATGGCTAAATAAGGCGCCCACTGGAGTAAAATCCAAGATACAACTCTTGACAACGGGTATGGACAGAGCTACCCCTCTCCTAGCAAAGCCGCCGTCAGTAGCAGGGCTCCTACTGACTTTACCTGAGCAATGCTAGATAATTTCATGTAACCGGTATATGTTTTAAGTTGAGTGGTTACAGCAATATCAAAATACACTCTACCCATACCAGTGTCGTACATGTGGCAAACCAATCACATTGTAATGTTTAAGTGTAACATGGTAACATAGAATGTAATCGAACAAAATGTGATTTGTATACAAATATAATGTCGCATATACGTTACTGATATTACATGAAAAGTTTAATTACCATATATCTAAAATTGTATTTGTTTGACATAGAAATACAATTGCAACCCATTTTGTATTTGGCTTAATCAATGTAATATTGCCGATTGTTTACATAGGCACTGCGATCAAAATAAATGCCACGATCTTTGACAACTTTGACTTTACACATTATATTTACCACTTCCAATGTCGCCGAGACTCGATCACAAGCTACCTCCGGCTTGCTAGCCAGCTCTCTTTCAAAAGAGGTCTCGAACCTAACAGCCCAACTCTCTACCCAAAGAGTCTAGTATGGAGTTAAATCTGCGAATCTCAACATTATCCGTTCATTCAATGTTCAATGTTTGAAATCCTGATTAGACTGTGTAACAGTTCTGTTATTAAGCAAATGTTGAAATTATAATAATTCAAATCACCCAGTCCACCGAAGCCCAATTAGCCCCAAAACATAACGTACTTACAATTACATCAATGGTTATGTCAAAGTGTCCCGTACTTAAATGGTATTCACCACAGTACTGTTCAGTCATTGAACAAGTCAAAAGAAAAAAAACGTTGTCCATTATCATCACTTTTCAAAGTGTTTATAAACATCAAAATGTATCACCAGAAACGGCGCAAACAACGAGAGTTACGGAAATCAAAAAGTTTCAATGCAATCAGTGTGGATCATCATTTCAGTTCCCTTCTAAGTGAGTAAAGCAAACAATATACACCCTCAAGATCACAAGCTGCATGACGTAACGTATGATCCAAGTGTCCGGTACCTAGATGTTATTCATGATATTCATTCACGTAATAGTCCAGATGACACAACCTTGTACATTACTGTCTCTTTACAACTGTCTGGGAACAGTGAGAATTACACATCAAGCAAGGCAGAACCAACCTCGAGGGTAATGCAAAGTTTTAAATGCGATAAGTCTGCGTCTCTCTATATCTATGTCTGCACATCTGTCCAAGTAGCTAGATATGTCCACGCCCACTAACTTTACCAGTGAAGTGTAACACAATCCTGCTCAGCGCATCCAAATGTCATGTGTTAAACAAACTTTACACTATAGCTCCCCGCGCTATTGAGGGCGCCTACAGACCACGCCCACAATACATTAACACAGCTTGCTCGATCAGGATGAACCCATTGAGGACTGGTCCCTCGAGATCTCCAACTGGAATCTCTTCACAACGTGTGTTATAGAAAAACCAAATTTACGTCAATGGGTTCATAAACGACATAAATATTTTCTATGCGAAGACGCTCCAAAGAAGCAGCCAATCAAATCAGCGGTAGATGTATTTATACAAATTTGTTCCAAGAGGAAATAATATATTTTATGGAAACAAACATTGTCCTTTCGCCAACTGAAACGCGTTAACCCGCTGGAGATAATGCGACATCTAGCATGTAATTTATCTTCTTCTAGATCATGTTTCTTACACACAACAAAGGGAACCGAAACCCTCAATATTCAGCTCACGAGCAAATAGGTCTTGAGCTTGTATCTATTCGACCAAATGAAACCACATGTAGAATCAAAATGCAGTTTAAAGTGCTAGGAGTACATCAGGCCCTGCGAAGGGGAGGGGAGGGGGGGGGGGGGGGGATAAACGATCCCTGATCACGTCGTGATTCATTGTTATATGTTCGTTTTCTTGTGTGTGTGTGTGTGTGTGTGTGTAGGGGGGGGGGGGGTGGGGTTATCGTTTGTTTGAGGGTACGTGTGGTCATTTGACTGTTTTGTTTGTTTGTGTTTCGTCGGGCGGGTGTTACTTTACATTTTATGTTTAAATTCTCTTCCACAAAGTTAACTGACAATACATCAGCAACTACTTGTATAAACTGCTCAGCATAATAACTGTTTGAACTTCAATGTTACATGTATAATACATCATTGATTATAATTGCTTTACTTGTAATTAATTGTTTGTTGCATTATTACTGTAAATTCTAACCTTGGTTAGATTCCGTATGAATAGTGTGCGGCAGGACCCAACTAATATGTGTGCGGTTTCTTTTAATTGAATTGAAAATGGTTTATTGAATAAAAGTACATAGCAGCTAAAAAGCTGAATTGCGTACAATTTTACAAAGTCATACAAACAAATAACATATTAATATAAAATTTGATATACAAAGAAATAAACATATTACATGTAATACTGCTTAACTTTAAAACGCCAACTTCTAGGATGGCATAATCAGCCATGTAAAAATGAATTTATATTGATAAAATATCTGCACGATCATCGTAAAACTAAATCAATCGGAAGGTGTGATGCTAAAGTTTAGTGGAATTATGTTTTAATTTCTTACGATTGCCTAGAATATATTACCACCATTGCAAGCAATACTAATATGCATATTAACGATTAAGCATGAGTATAAACATTAAATCTTAGTATCAATTAATGTAACAATCTTAATCAATTTAACGTTAATTACACTATTGAGAAAATATGATAGGGCATAAAGATTTATCAATCATAATTAAATTAAATGTGGTATACAAATACAAATTAATTTTCCATGAGTAAAACATTTTGCATAAATACCTTATGAAATGAGCTATTACTATGCACTACAAAACAATCAACTGATGAAAGCATTTATGTATGGAATTGCCCAAACATGTGTATAAACATAATATTTATGCTGCACAAAGAATACCGTGATTCAATTTACATTTTGGGCACAATATCAAAGTAATTATTACAAAAGTATTTTATGAATGCATGTAATTATACAAAAATATATATAACCAAAATCTGGGTATTGCAATAAAAAAAAGACAGAGAGTAGTCGTTGTAGAGGGATTACTAATTTCGGTATGGTATATTAAATAATATAATTCCATGTGTTATACTATTATTGCATATAATGTTATAAATAAGCTCAGCATGCAGATATATAAAACTAATCATATATTGCACACTCAATACAGTGGTTCAATTGGAATTTTGAGTGCGATACTTAATAATTACTACAAAAATATTATATTAACGCATGCAATTGTAGAAAAATATATATATAACAAAAATCTGGGTATTGCAATTAAAATGACAACGAGTAGTCATTGTAGCGGGATTCATTCATTAGGTATGGTATATTAATATTAAATAATTCAATGGGCCATACTATTATCGCGTATAATTAAAAAAAAAAAAAAAAAAAAAAGGCTCATCATGCAAGTATTTAAAAATAATCATATGGGTGTTTCCCCATGATACATATTACTCAGACATGTCATTGCGTAAGATTCCCGATCTCTTACTGAACATTTAACAGTCGTACCATGAATGGGATGGGACTATTTCTGCACCGTTCAGTTCTGCATCTCAACTCAGTGAACGCTTCTCGGTTGCGCAAATTGCGACCATGGACAGCTTCTCTCTTTACCGGAAGCAGCTCATTTAGACATGACTGGGGTTCCGTCATTCTTTTTGCAAATTTGCGACATAGAGAGAGACGTCGTTCACTGAGCATGAGCAGTTTACATGTTTGAAGTGCGTTTTGGTAGTTCTGTTATCCTAGGCCGAGCATGAGACGACATGCCCTTTCTACCGAATGTGCCGTTAAGCCCTTATCCAGTGGAGTGCTAACCGTCTCCCCTTTCTGTAACAATCAATTAAATCAAACGCACAAACATACATAATAAATCACAATCGAGGGGCTACTCTCTTAATTTCTAGGACTTAAATTTTAAGTCTTTCTTACGACTTAAAATATTTTAAGTCCTAAAGACTTATTTCATTGGGCCTCCTGTACCCTTCGATTGAAATTTGGCTTCGCAATCTAAATCTAATGGGGACTTAAAACTTTAAGCCAATCAGACTACCCACAAATGATGTCATCATGCAATTCGCAAGAGTTGAAACCCGTTTTGACTGCCATTTTGGATTTCACGAAGCGACGTCGACGCGGCTTGATGGAGGAATTTCTCGAACAAATCGATGACGATGGGAGTGTGACAAAGCTACTCAAAGGTAAGCATAATGTAATGTGAATGCAATAGGATGTGATAGATTAATCTGGGAGTCAACAGCCGACGATAAATATGTAAATTTCATCTAAGTAGGCCTAACTGCGAACAACTAGCGCCCCGGGATTACATGACAGACTGCAGTCTGCATGCAATGCACCGGTACGTACGCGTACCCTGGCCTGTGCTAGCCGCCGCTAGCTGCAGGCCGGACTGCGGCGCGCCGCAGTCCGGCCTGCAGCGCTAACTGTTCATGTTTGTAAAATTGTAGACTTGCAATAACTACTCATCGAATGGCTAATATTTAACAATTTTTATCAAAAGATAAAAAGCACTGAAATTATTGAAATTTTACTCACATTGTCTAGAATATTCAGCAGGTTTGGATGATGCATGTGCACACTTTGTCAGACTTAACTTAAGTTAAGACTTACCGTAAAGTCGAGATGACTTTCCTTCAAATTGTTCAATTTCTCACGAAATGTAGCTGATATTACAGCAACATGTGTGCCTGATAGTAGTTTGTGCAAATTCCAGGTTTTGAAATTACAAGGACTTGTTTTAGAATTAGGGGGAACTTTTGTGTTGTGTTTACTTTTTAGATTCACTGATAATACTAAGTAATAGTACTCTTATTTTGTTACAATAAAGCAGAAATGTGTAAATAAAAAAAAATGGTCTTGATTTGGTTACATAAGTCATAACTCCCATTAGTTTTTATGCGCCCGAAGGTATTACATGCATGGCCAAGTCTCCTAACATGGATGAACGATAAGAGATCGATGTAAATGTTGGTCATGGTGTCCAGCATTGCTAAATTCGGCGTGTGGTGGGTCACGGGGTGGCTCTTGGTTGTCATCGATCTGTTGGCGATGAGTTCGAGGAGGAGCTGGTGGCCTCACTTTCATGGAGCAGGAGCGCGAGCGGAGAATTGTGCATTCATCGTCCATCTCGCCGACCGTTGGCCATCGCCATCATAATATGGCTCCCTATTAAAGGGTCCGTTTTCTTTGTTGGATAAGAATAGGTAGTAGGTGGTGCAACTCATGATACTAACAATAATCAACAGATATTTTTCTTCTTTTTTTGTTTGCATTCCCTTGTAAATAATCATTAGATTATGAGCAAATATTTAGAATCGTAAACGTCTTCTATTGTACTTATTGAACCTGTCAGGCCTTCTCCATATATCGTGACAAGATTACTTTTCGTTCTCACATTTTTATTCATAGGATGCAGAGGGAGACGTGGCTGAGCCAGTCTGCGAAGCAACGCCGGGGAAGGTGCGTGAGATGTCTGTGGGAGCAGAGGGACTGCGGTTCCAGAGGGTGCCCTTGCTGCAGCTGGAGAGTTGGTGTGGTGGTCAACGATGTCCTCGGCAAGGTGGTCGTCATCGGAGTCAAGGTGGGGAGCATCGTAACTTCGTAAGCAGCAACATCCGTGGCAAGGTGAGGGGCTTCACGGAGGGAGGTGCATGCCTGCCGCTATCTGCGCTGTCTTCCTCGCCGAAATGGAGGTCAGCGACATCGAAGGGAAGGTGAGCATCATTGGGATGGACGTCAGCGACGTCGAAAGGAAGGAGAGCCTGTTAATCGCAAGCGACGTCTGGTCATCGGAGGAGATCGTGGAGTCAACGATGGGCCGGACGGAGATCGTCTGTTGAAGGTTGCAGATCGCGAGCACGTCGAAAGAGTGTACGCGAATGCCAGGTTGGACGTTTCAAGCGTTATCGTCGAGGAGCGACTTGACATCGTCGGTGTTATCGGAACATGGACTCTTTGGTCAGTGTGCTGACGTTCAGTACGCTGGTTGAGCGGAACTTCAAAACGCGTAAGAAGCCGATTTTGAAGTAACTTTGAAAACTGTAATCTGCTTTGTTTTTGCAGAACTTATGTGCAGTGGAGAACAGTGTCTGTTTTTAGCCCAATTATGGATAGCGAACTGTGACAAATCTTGAAGAACAGTGATTCCATAATTATAGTTTGAACATTACCACTGCAAATAACTATTATGTCAGGAAAAACTGATGTTGACTGTTGAGTCTTCTTAATAACATTTTGGACTGTCACAATCAGAGAACTTAAACTTTGGAAGACTATGGGTCTTTGAGACTTTGACATGATTTAAGAAGACTCGGATAAAATAACAATTGTATCATGAACTCGGTATGAAAAAGGTTATTGTTATTTTCGTTGTTTTGTTTTTATGTTTACTGTGTATAATGTAACCTATTGTGATGTCAATAGCATGATTGGCACGGTGAAGTTTGTGATTTATTCTTATGCATAATGATGATGCGAAGTAATATTATTACAATGCTTACAAGGAAACTAGTTAGACATGTGTTAGACTAGTTAGACAAGATTTTTGCAATCCATGAGTAATAATAATGAGTATAATAAATGTAATACAATATTAATATTCCCAGTAAGCCAGTTATATCTATTTTTCTTTCTTTCTTATGTCTTTAATATCACTCTGCCTACGCCTCTTACAATGTAACCTTTACATATTCTCCTGAGTAACTGTTACCATGCTGGTATTATACTGCCCCCTTTACTTTAAATATAACATTTTTTTTTTTTTTTTCCTAATTAATTTTTTTTCTTTTACATCTTCTCTCATATTATGGACCATACTGCTGATTATTTTCTAACATTTTTCTTGTTACTCCAGTAAGAATTTACAGTCAATTCGCAGTTTTGAACAATGAATTAAGAGTTTGATTTAAATGTGCAGTAATCATGTAATTTAATGTATAAAATCAGTATTTATGAAATGTAATTTTTTTAGTTATGCAAGGTGACCTCCAAAAACGGCACACAAGAGTTTTGCTATATTTATGTCACAAGAGTATTTCTTATCTAAAAATAAATGCTTTTTCAGAAAATGACACCCAAGATCATCAATTTTGGTTGAGCAGTTTTGCTTCTACGCTTCTTTAGCAAAAGGAGTTAAACAAATTATAGTGTTTCATGTAAGTCACAAGCCGACCACAGAGTTTGGACGGCGTGCTTGGTGCTTACCTAGCTGTGAAAAAGTGTCCGTTCGGATTCAGTTGCCTTTGAATGAATACTGGTTTCCCAGCTGTATACATGTATAACAATTTGCAAAAGTGAGGTAATTTGGCTGAAGAAGTATCATAGCTACAAACTATTACTAATTCTTAGTATTCAGTATTAATTCCATCGTCAGATTTGTCTGATTTGGTACTTTGGTTACTTATTCACTGAAGATTACAAATTTTTGTTAATAGAAACACCATGTAGTTCCATGCAAAACATGCAAGTATTACGGATTTCCAACATAATCATTACTTATTTCTTCTTTTGTTAGCAGATATGTGTAGGCAAAACTATTTACAGCCATGGTCACAAATCCCTTTACGAACATTGTACGTACGATTGATTTTGTATGGCTGCAATATGGTATACAAGTTGTTCGTACAGCATTCGTAAGGGCATGTGTTACCAAGGCTTAACGAATATCTTTGTGTTTCATTTTCTTCAGCATAAAATACACTAGTTAACAGATAAGGCTAATAAGGAATTTCTGACATGCAGGAATTAAAAATCAACCGTGCTGCTTTTTTCTGGGCTAGGCCTATATAAACCTGGATTGCAATGAGTAATTTAACCCTATTAACTTTGATAACTTTATCCCATGAAGTTGTATATTTTATATTGTAATTTTCAGTTTTATTTATTTGTTTTATTTACGATAATTTGTCATTGTTACCTTAATTGATGTATGTATAAAATGAATTATAAGTTTGATACAAATGTAGTTATCATACCAAATTGTATTTCTGATATTTATGAAAAAATGCTTATTTCTTTCGTCAAGTTTGATAGAACTTTACAATCAGGATGGAAGCACATCGTGTTTTATACAGTCTGTATAAAAAAAAAACATGGTACAGTCAGGAAAACAAATTATCTAGGTATGATCTTTGTTGAAAATGTATGTGTATTTGTTATCATATTAAAGCAGAATGATAGCTCTTTCTTTTGCTTTTCAAATCATATCATTTACTTTTGTAAATCAAGAGTTATGCTACGTTTAGTGCGGCAAGACAATATCCCATTTGTGCCACTTTACGTATTCATCAAAGAAATTGTCATGAAAGTTTCAACGACAAAACAATTACTTTGTGAGGACAAAGATGGAAGAAATTACTGAAGCATTTTTTACTATGATATATATTACTTAGTAGCACACGTACAAACACACACGAACACAAGCATACACGCGCACATACTTTAGTTTTGTACGTATGTCACACACTCACATTGGCTTGTGGGTGTATGTATGTTTGTGTATGTGTGTATGTGTGTACGCACAAACACACCATTCGTACACCACACACGCTCATTAGTGTATATATGTACGTGTGTGTTTGTGTTTGTGTATGTGTTTTATTTATAATTCTGGAAGATGCTTTGGCGGATTTTGGTCATTATTTTCCTCATAATTATCTATTTACAGCAATAATACTATTCCATTGTTAAAACCTTCATGACAATTTCGACGATAAATACAAAAAGTGGCACAAATGGGATTTTGCCTAATCGCTTAAAACGTTGCATAACTCTTGATTAACAAAAGCAATAAGTATGATTAAAATAGCAACATAAAGAGCATTACTTCGTTTTAATATGATATAAAATACTTATATTACGAACAATTTTTATATTAAAAAATATATATTTTCTGACTGTACCATTCTTTTTGATACACACTGTATACTCCGCTAAGTTCAGTTGCTATATTTGATTTATGTTTGCTTGTAGCAGTATATATAATTTGTCAAAGGAACTTTTTGTTCAATTGTATATATGTACAGGTCCAGGGTTTATATTGATTCTTTATATGTTTTGATTTATATTATTGTGAAATAAATGTACATTTCAATTTAGATGAAATAAACAAATTTACACCAACAGAAAAAGTGTATCAACTCGTTTTCTTTTAAGTGTTTTCTTTTAAATCCATCATGGATTTATTTTGAAATAAATCCATCATGGATTTATTTTGAAATAAATCCAAGAAAGATTTAAAATCAAGACTTTAATATTTAAATCCATGATGGACTTATTTTAAAAATAAATCTAAGAAGATTTAAAAAGTAGTCGTGAAAGATTTAAATTATAAATCCAATAGACTTAAAATTTAAGTCCTACATGGACTTAAAATTTTAAGTCTTAGGATAGATTGATTTTAAGTCCTATGGTTTTGTCACTCTCCTGAGTCCACTTGGACTTAAACAAATAAATCCTTTGGACTTAAAAATAAGTCCTAGAAATTAAGAGAGTGTTTGGGTGAGAAAAGTATGAAATTGACCGGGAAAACCTATATCATCTCTCTAGTATAGAAATGATGCATTACTTTTTTCAACATTTGGTTCTCCATAATTTAACCTGCCTACTATAGGTTTTCCCGCCCAATTTCGTCAAAATAGCGGGCATATTCATTATATGTCATTCAAGTTCGAGTGGTTTTTGTAAACCTGTTGTTTACACTGTTCAATTTTAAACTCCAGAACATTCATCTTCGTCACATTTCATTCAGTTTGCAACGACAACGTATTCAAATTGGTTAGAATGTCAAACAATTTGGCAATACACATCCGTCATTCAAATTCGTGCCAGTTCGCTTGACCTTAGATTTCGGACCGATTTGGGTTTTCTATTTCGTTTTCAGGCGTCCTTCTTAGCACATCTAGCATTAAAATAAGAACGATCAGAACTAAATTAATGAATAGGATTGCGCATATTCCAAAGATGTTCGCCCTAAGACGAAATAGAATGTATAAACGCCTACATTTGACCTTTATAGAAAAAATCGAATGCTCTTCACACGATTTTCAAAGTTGAATGGTGTTATGTCAATTCGGTTTGACACAAATTGGCAATAGCACAGTCCAAAAATCAAATTGAATGAAATAATTTGCTAATTGAAACACGATCCTGATCTTCATTCAAGTTCGTTCTAAATTGCGTGCTGTTAATGACCATTTGAGTGTTGTTTTGACTAAATTGGGCGGGAAAACCTATAGTATTTTACTGAACCGATACACATAATGTGGGTACAGTTTAAGTATTTGCAATTTTTCTCTCCGATTAAACATTAAGTAGCAACAAATAACTCTGCTAATGTAGCAGTCACACCGCAAAATCATATCCAAACCAGCATCACCAGACCGAACAATTTGTGGATGTTTTGGGGACGTTCGGGGTACTGTCGGTTTGGTGTCGGAGTGGTATCGGAATGTCGGTGTCTTGTCGGTCTCCAGTTCGGACTCCGAATGTGTCGGAGTGGGTTCTTTCGAGCACGCTCGAAAGAACCTACCCCGACATATTATCGGGGAGTTTGAGGGGACGTGTCGGAGTCGATTCGAGGACAGTTCGGAGAGTTCGGTGTTGATGTGGGCATTTTTCATTCGGTTTAAGTTTGGCCGAATTAAAATGGCTTTATTACCGAACACTTTCCTCGCACTTTCCATGAGGGGCCGAAACTTTGGTTAAATAATATGCCAAGTAAAATTTTCTGAGATAAAAATATGCATTCCTCAGTACTGTGAGCTACGCTATAATAGGGGTGTGATTTTAGCCACAAAATAATATGTTTGGGCAACAATTTGTATGGATGGCTCAACACTAAAAAATAATTATGATTAAAAGTGAGCAAAGAAAAAAAGCTGTATCGCTTCGGCGATCCCTCGCATTTATCCCCAAGTTGATTTTAATCCGCTTCGGGTTTATGTCAGGTTTATAAAGCTTCTGACTACTTGAGCAAAGTTGAATTAAGGGGTTTCTGGGAAGAACGCCGTCGTAGGGTTTTCTATAGCTGAGTCGGTAGAGCACCGGTCTAGCAATCCGGAGGTCTCGGGTTCGAATCCCGTTGGAATCCCATTTTTCTTTGCTCACTTTTAATCTAAAAAAAATTAGTTCTTCATCCACATAATATTTGCGACACGGTGAGCCTGTGTTTATCTGTAATGCCTATAAGGGGCATGATAGAGAGGTGAAAATTGTGGGGCGACTCCCGCCCCCACCCCCTCCCTCCTTGCAACCCCTTCCCCAACAACACCAAACGTGTTTTTGAAGCCTCTATATGAGATGGCATGGCGTAGCGTCATTACTTATTGCATTGGGAGGGGCGGCACCTTATGCATTTCTTTACTTTAAAAATAATTATCACCCATATAGCCACCTCACCCCCTGTAACTACGCCACTGAATGTCATTCTCCAGTTCCTGCATCAGTTGGTCGTATATCTCAATCTCATTTCTCCTGGATAACCGGGGGGGGGGGGGGGGGGCGTCACCTACATGCAGTAATACCCTCCATTGTGTTGACCATTCCCTTAGATGTTAACTTAGCTTAATCTTATGCCCTGCATATGTTTTAGTTTGCATCGCATAGCTACTTTAAGTTGTGTAAATAGGATGTCATTAGACAATCAGTTCGGCAAGGATTTTCAAAACAAAATGTGTTTTAAAATGAATATCGATAAAAGAATACAACATTTTTATATTCTGCATACAGCAAACATTTAAATTCTGCATGTTTTCATTGGTATTTGTCTTTAAAAACTGTAATTGTTATAATTCTTTCAGAAGTGAGGATTTAATGAAACCCTTTTTCCTTTTATTGTACAATTTAAGTGTAATTTTGACATCAAAGTTTTGGGGCTCCTAACAATTTTTATTTTCGTATGTTGGGCTAAAGAACCTATATTATATTAAAGGGACTTAGTAACATTGTCCAAACCCTCAAAATAAAATTGTAATTCTAGCGGTTCCCTTATATCTTGTTGTATTCGTATTAACAATAAAATCACGGGACAGGTTTCGGTTTTTCAAATTTCCCTTTCGTTACAAAGATATGTATGATTGAAGTATTCAGATAAGAAAAACTCCGGGCGAGTTTTTCTTCCGTGTACAAAGTGAGTGCAGTGAGTTACTGAATATCACTTTGCATTTTCGCTCATTACTTGGCCATACAATGTCCATTTGACTTGAAATTGTCATACAATACCCTTTGCACATGTCAACAAAGTTACTAGATCCCTTTAAGGTGGAATTGCAACCTCGTACAACTACAAGCAATTATTGATATCGCATCTCAAGACAAAGCGATTTTTATACCCCCCCCCCTCCTCCCCCCGCCCCCTCTCCGTAAGTAGCACGCACGGCATTTCAAGGCATCAATAGTCTTACAAATATCTACAACAGAAAAAGAAAATAAATACTTGAATGCTTTGGCAAGTAGTTTGTCACCCACATCTTCCAATGGCAATATTAAGCTATGTCTGCTGCACTGTAAAAGCTTTAATGCTTTGACAATTTGTCAAACAAATTTCATAGGCAACGTTTGGCACACACACAAAACGATGTCTGCTAGCAGAGTTCATTTGACTACAGAGAAGAGCAAACATGATTACTTTCACAGGTTAATATCCAGATATTTCACACATATTTATAAGGCAACATTACAAATATATTATTACACTCGTTATTTATAAGCTGGTAAAATTTGTTGTTTAGCTCGTCTAGTTGTGTACGGATGCATAGGATTTAACATGGGTTAAGACATTTCTTGAACTTTTTTACAAGTTAG
The DNA here is from genome assembly GCA_037951105.1 of Echinarachnius parma. Taxonomy (NCBI): domain Eukaryota; kingdom Metazoa; phylum Echinodermata; class Echinoidea; order Clypeasteroida; family Echinarachniidae; genus Echinarachnius; species Echinarachnius parma. The sequence continues at coordinate 29,744 of JBAMJV010005037.1, read as the reverse complement.
AGGTGGACGATGCAAAATATTACTAAACAACCCTAACCCTGAATTACAACTATCAAACTTTACAACAACCTAACATTAGACCTTTAGACCAAATGGTCATTAGACTAAATGGTCATTAGACCATGTGGTCATTAGCCCAAGTCGGTCATTAGCCCAAGTGGGAGTAGCCCAACTGTCTATTAGACCAAACGGGAAGTTGATGAAATGGTTATTAGACCGAGTGACGAATTGCCCATCTGGATATAGCCGAAGTGGGTGTAGCCCAAATGGGTATTAGACGTAGTGATAATTAGACGAACTGATAAATAGACGAAGTGATAATAGACGAATCGAATATTAGACAATCTGGGGATAAGACGAACTTCTGGCAGTAGACTAAGTGGTGTTGGACCAATGGGGAAAATAAACCTCACCTCGATGTTACCCGAGCGACATGTGGATGAGAAACAGTAGGGGGTCAGGTCGTAAAACACACGGCGAGCCTTCGGACCCATTCTTAATCTAGCATCCGCAAAATCCTGCGCGCGCTGTGTTTTTTGTTCACGGCCATGACGTCTTCTACCCGGATAACGTTCCGCACGCGTCTTAATAGACGGTTTATCAGGATGTCGTCCGGATGTCGTCGGGACGTTACCTCGCTATCACACTGACCCGACTAGGGTGATTCTCACCTCGAAGTCGTCCGGATGTCGTCCTGATGTTATCCCGATTGGAGCTTCTTAATAGAAACGGTGTAGGATCTCATTTGGACAACATCAGGATATCACCGCGACTAGTTTTTTTATTTTTTTTATTAAGAAGGGGTTTAACACAATTAATAGGTATAGCCCAAATGGTTATTAGACGAACTGGCTAATAGGCTTAGTGGGTTGGAGACCAAATGTTTATTAGACAAGTGGTTGTAGACGAAACGGAATAAGACTATGTGGGATGAGACGAAGCGTGCAAAAACAATATTCATTTTCTGTCCCGTATTAGGAGGACCTAGAACGCGCTCGCTCTCGCGCTAGCGTTCTCTATAGAGTTAAAGGGGAATTCCACCCCAGAAATGTGATGTTTGCTATAAAATGAAGTGAATATGAAGAATCATGATCGAAAATCTGAGTCAAAACGGTGGAGCAATAAAAAAGTTATGACAGGATGAACTTTGCTCCGATTTTTATTATCGTTCGCAATTGCTATCGATCGTGACGTCACTTGCGAGCTGCAGCCATTTTGACTTCTACATGGAAATTTAAAAAAAATTAAATTTTCTTAATAACAAAGCAAATTTATGAGCTTACAAATTCCAAAGAGGTTGGCCCATCGATATTATTCTATGAATTCGTGAAAACAAGCAGAGAAAATTTAATTTTTAGCAACGAAAATGAGAAATAAGTGTATTTTCATGTACTAAAGGCATGGCGAGTTGCTCGTCAATGATGTTGCATATGGCGGCAATTTTGAAACGATCGCTCATTGCTACATGATGTTCAAATCGGTATAACTCCCGTGTTTCTTGTCCGATTTTGATCAAATTTTCACCAATTATGCCTCTTATTCTGCTTATTCAAATAACGAATGGTTTTATCAGGCCCGGAATACCCCTTTAATTTGACTCCTGATTTGTAACGGCTCTTTTTGAATGATAACAGGGGTATTACTTTGTCGTTTGTAATTGCGTATACTTTTCGAGCATGGTGGAGTTATAACTATTAGTTTGTACCGTTATGGTGCAGGTTTTGGTTACTAAAGTTAAGTTTGACCAATACTCAACTATCCCTTTAATCGGTTACAACATGAAATGATCGATCAATGGTAATGATAGATCGATCATATATTCGCATGATCGATTGCTCATTGCTCATAGTCCCCAAATTTCACAACAAATCGGATCACACTTATCTTTCTTCCTATGCCACATATATTTGGAATCATCATACTAGCATGACTAGCCTACTCTGAGTTGATTTTCGAGTCATGCTTTCCCGTAATTCAAGCCACAAAGAAACACTGCCCATATATTAACAACTTGAAGGAGGTTTCGAAATGAGACCACAGAAAAGTCGGAAGTTTTTATTCATTGATCAATAATTTGCATAAATTCAAATTGGGAAATAAATGGCCATATTTTTGTTTAACTCCAAGTGCCTTTGAATAAAATTGCATAAATGTGAAATCTAGAATTTTACAATTACGTAGTTATTAGGTCGATCTAAGCCTCCACAGAACCCTAGGGGTTAACACATACAAAACAAGCAGTGAATAAACATGATAAATGCATATTTGAAGACTTTATCTTATTCCGATAGAATACTACTACTTATTCTAATAACGCAGGGTAGCTACTTCAGTGACGAACAATACCCCTTCAGTTGGCCTTGGATAGCATTGATGTTAGTATTATTACACTGCACTGTTCGATCATTCTATGTATGACGGGCGTTATTGTTAAAGACCAGGGCGTGGTTTGAACTCACGACCCCCAATTATGAAACGCACACTCTTCCAAAAAGCCACCCTTTTACATTTTTTTTGAATGAATAAACAAGCAATAAATAAATGTTTAAAGGGGTAGTTTAGTTTTGGTAGAGAAGGCGCTGCACATCACAATTTTTGTGTGAGGTAATGAAAAACTGAGTGCCGAATTTGAGAGAACATGCAATTTTAATGGCAGAATAAACTTTATTTGGTCAAAATCGACCCAGAAACGGCTGAAATCTCAATAAATATATCTGATCTTATAATTATTTGGGGCCCAAATAATAAAAAAAAAAAATCCTTACACTTTTTCAAAAATTGTCAAAAGCGTTGTTTAAATAGTTGTTGATGATCTCTCTATTTAATCATTATTTCAATAAAATATCCCATGCATAATTTTGTATGAAAAATGGTTGAAACCAATGCCTTTTTAGAAAGCGCCCTCTTGTAATATAATGGCTCTTTTTGAACGATAACGGGCTTTTTACTTAGTCGTTTGTAATTTTGTATACCTTTCGAGCATGGTGGAGTTATAACTATTAGTTTATAATGTTACTGTTCAGGTTTGGTTACTAAAGTTCAGCCTTACAAAAACTGTACTACCCCTTTAACTGTTGATCACAATACAAATATTACCTCTGTCGGAGGTAAATATTTGTAATGTGATCAAGAGTTAAAATGAATTTCTTATACATTACCAATACAGATGAACTTTTTATTTATTTATTTATTGAATATATTTATACAGGATGACATGGTCAGTATACACTGTGTTACAACATGGTCCTGTTGTATAACAATACATACATATACATTGGGACATAAATATAAACAGTATCGATTATCAATTTAAAAACACCAAAACCACAGCTGCTAGCGTAGGACATGTTATTAATTACAAGAATAAAAACACATTTATTTAAAACTATAATAAAAATGGCCACAATTGCGTTCCGACCGAAACCTTGCCTATACATATATAATGTATGTGTTCCACAAAGCATAAAAAGTCATTCAAAGCACACGATAGTGCACCCACTGAACATACAATGTACACGTACACACAGAGACACAATACATCGTTCATGTCGGGACTGTCCTGTAATTCATTGTCATTATACGAGAGATGCATATTGGGTTCAAACCCGGTTTGGTTAGTGCGAGTAGCTATGGAGCACTGACCACAATACCCAAACACAGCTCCTTCTGCATAAATATGCAACTATCTATCTCGCTACTTGTGAGAACAGGGAATCATACTGCATTATTTCTATGTCCCTAGCAGTAATGATACATTCATTTTGTTTTCTAAATTTGGTTCCTTTAAATTTAGCTTGCCTAATACTCAACCGATTCCCATCATGTGGGTATATTTGTAGAATTTGCGATTCCTCTAAGCGTAAAGTAGCAACACATAGCTTAAAAAACACATTACAACATAATCGGTCACAACATGTATTGATCGATCAATGGTAATGATAGATCGATCCCATGTTCGCATGATCGACCACAGCTAATCGGAACGCACTTATCTTTCTTCCTATGCCACATATACTTGTAATTATCATACTAGCATGACTAGCGTACTATACGGAATTGATTTTTCGTGTCATGCTTTTCCGTAGTTCAAGCCACAAAGAAATGAGAACACACAAATATAGGAAGCTTTATTCATTTATCAAAACTCAGAAATTATAAAGGTCATTGGGAAATAAATTGCCGTATTTGTGTTTATGTCCAAGTGCCTTTGAACAAAATTGCATGAATAAGCAATTTATAATTGTATAATTACGTAGATATCAGGATTAGGTAGATCGTAGCCCCCACAAAAGACTAGGGGATTAACACTTACAAACAAACAGTAACAAATTAAGATATCATAATTGATCTTATTTTAATAAATACCACTGTTAATACTAATAACGCTTAATTTATCCAAGGTGGCTACTTCAGTGACGATTAATACTCCTTGAGTGGGCCTTGCATAGCATTGGTGTTATCATTGACCTACCCTGTTCTATGTGTGCCGAGCGTTATTGTTGAAGACCTGGCCGGGATTTGAACCTACGACCTCCCGTGCATGAGACGGACACTATACCACTGAGCCACATGTTTTTCAATAAACAATAATATTTGATGCTGCATAGTTCATTTCAAATAAAGTACTGTGAGCCATAATTATATCTATATTGTTTAATCAATCGCGCATTTGTTCAGGGAATGTCTTTTTCTCATCATTTATATTTCAATTTCAAAAACACACCTGAAGCATGTTAAGTAACACAATTATATTGACCATGATCAGTCATTATATATATATTTTTTTTTTTGTTCTGGAGGTAATTTCTGCCACTTGCATTTATATTATTGTATGTTGTTAGTACTGTGTACTGCTGATTTCCTTCACATCAATTATGCTTTATCATGTACTTATACTATTTGGATAATTTGATTTGAGAATTCTGAATAAAATTTATTTGAACAAAAATATATCTCAAGGTCTGATGCATGATAAGAAGCATGCGATTCAATCTACACCTTAACTATTAAGATAATTAAAATAATCATAGTAAAGTATCATAGTTTGGAGATCGTGCAAATGTGTACCTAAATGTTCAAACATGGTGGAAGGATACTTAAGACATCGATGGTCATTGTAGTCACAGTGTGTGTAATAGTAGAATTGTTCCCTTCGACGAGGCTGCTCTTTGCCGCTTCTGATGATTCTCTCAGTCGTAACCCAAAGTATAATATTTTTTTAAAGAGAGTTTTCACCTTTTGCAAGCAAAATTTCAAAAGTTTCGAGATTATTGTATTGTGTCAAATAAAATGTAATTTAAGAGCTTGCCTGAACAAATTAGGGCTTGAAATCTCCTTTTCTTGGAGTTATATTGATTGTAAGACATCCAAATAATAAAAGCAACGGACCGTCTTTTATATTGCATTACGAGTCTCCGCCTGTGCAAAATTTCGCTTACGACCGATGTCGGCGCACTGCGGCGAGCCACCCGTGGCCGCGCACAGGTTGTGATCGAACAACGGCGTAAGCGAATACTAACCAAAATACCAAGACTTATAAAACTTACTATTTAAATGTTCATGCTCCATTTCAGAGACCTTTTTCGTGGCATACCTGGAATAAATGTTGCTAGTATAGCTTAACGTGAATAACTGCAAAATTGTTGTAATATTAGGCCAAATCAGTCATGTCAGTTAAACACATTTATTGGCCATGAAATGTGTTAAGTCATTCCAATGACTCATTGACGGGTCGACGGGGCACAATGGGGAGAGGGGCACATGCCCCATCTTTTAATAATTTCAGTAAAACAAATATGTTTAAAAGGCGTAATGTAATGATTGATCACTGGTAATGATACCGTAGATCCCACGTTCGCATGATCGATTGCTTACCGTCCCAAAATATTACCACAACTAATAAAATCACATGGATTGATTTTTGTGGCATGCTTCCAGTAATTCATGCCACAAAGAAATACTGCCCATGTAGTATCAATTTCAGGGAAGTTTCGAACTTCAAGTGCCTTTAAATGAAATTGGATAAATAAGCAATCTAGAATTATACAATTACGTAGTACTCTCTTAATTTCTAGGACTTAAATTTTAAGTCTTTCTTACGACTTAAAATATTTTAAGTCCTAAAGACTTATTTCATTGGGCCTCCTGTACCCTTCGATTGAAATTTGGCTTCGCAATCTAAATCTAATGGGGACTTAAAACTTTAAGCCAATCAGACTCGACTACCCACAAATGATGTCATGCAATTCGCAAGAGTTGAAACCCGTTTTGACTGCCATTTTGGATTTCACGAAGCGACGTCGACGCGGCTTGATGGAGGAATTTCTCGAACAAATCGATGACGATGGGAGTGTGACAAAGCTACTCAAAGGTAAGCATAATGTAATGTGAATGCAATAGGATGTGATAGATTAATCTGGGAGTCAACAGCCGACGATAAATATGTAAATTTCATCTAAGTAGGCCTAACTGCGAACAACTAGCGCCCCGGGATTACATGACAGACTGCAGTCTGCATGCAATGCACCGGTACGTACGCGTACCCTGGCCTGTGCTAGCCGCCGCTAGCTGCAGGCCGGACTGCGGCGCGCCGCAGTCCGGCCTGCAGCGCTAACTGTTCATGTTTGTAAAATTGTAGACTTGCAATAACTACTCATCGAATGGCTAATATTTAACAATTTTTATCAAAAGATAAAAAGCACTGAAATTATTGAAATTTTACTCACATTGTCTAGAATATTCAGCAGATTTGGATGATGCATGTGCACACTTTGTCAGACTTAACTTAAGACTTAAGTTAAGACTTACCGTAAAGTCGAGATGACTTTCCTTCAAATTGTTCAATTTCTCACGAAATGTAGCTGATATTACAGCAACATGTGTGCCTGATAGTAGTTTGTGCAAATTCCAGGTTTTGAAATTACAAGGACTTGTTTTAGAATTAGGGGGAACTTTTGTGTTGTGTTTAGATTCACTGATAATAGTACTCTTATTTTGTTACAATAAAGCAGAAATGTGTAAATAAAAAAAAAATGGTCTTGATTTGGTTACATAACTCCCATTAGTTTTTATGCGGCCGAAGGTATTACATGCATGGCCAAGTCTCCTAACATGGATGAACGATAAGAGATCGATGTAAATGTTGGTCATGGTGTCCAGCATTGCTAAATTCGGCGTGTGGTGGGTGGCTCTTGGTTGTCATCGATCTGTTGGCGATGAGTTCGAGGAGGAGCTGGTGGCCTCACTTTCATGGAGCAGGAGCGCGAGCGGAGAAGATTGTGCATTCATCGTCCATCTCGCCGACCGTTGGCCATCGCCATCATAATATGGCTCCCTATTAAAGGGTCCGTTTTCTTTGTTGGATAAGACTAGGTAGTAGGTGGTGCAACTCATGATACTAACAATAATCAACAGATATTTTTCTTCTTTTTTTGTTTGCATTCCCTTGTAAATAATCATTAGATTATGAGCAAATATTTAGAATCGTAAACGTCTTCTATTGTACTTATTGAACCTGTCAGGCCTTCTCCATATATGTATCGTGACAAGATTACTTTTCGTTCTCACATTTTTATTCATAGGATGCAGAGGGAGACGTGGCTGAGCCAGTCTGCGAAGCAACGCCGGGGAAGGTGCGTGAGATGTCTGTGGGAGCAGAGGGACTGCGGTTCCAGAGGGTGCCCTTGCTGCAGCTGGAGAGTTGGTTTGGTGGTCAACGATGTCCTCGGCAAGGTGGTCGTCATCGGAGTCAAGGTGGGGAGCATCGTAACTTCGTAAGCAGCAACATCCGTGGCAAGGTGAGGGGCTTCACGGAGGGAGGTGCATGCCGCTATCTGCGCTGTCTTCCTCGCCGAAATGGAGGTCAGCGACATCGAAGGGAAGGTGAGCATCATTGGGATGGACGTCAGCGACGTCAAAAGGAAGGAGAGCCTGTTAATCGCAAGCGATGTCTGGTCATCGGAGGAGATCGTGGAGTCAACGATGGGCCGGACGGAGATCGTCTGTTGAAGGTTGCAGATCGCGAGCACGTCGAAAGAGTGTACGCGAATGCCAGGTTGGACGTTTCAAGCGTTATCGTCGAGGAGTGACTTGACATCGTCGGTGTTATCGGAACATGGACTCTTTGGTCAGTGTGCTGACGTTCAGTACGCTGGTTGAGCGGAACTTCAAAACGCGTAAGAAGCCGATTTTGAAGTAACTTTGAAAACTGTAATCTGCGTTGTTTTTGCAGAACTTATGTGCAGTGGAGAACAGTGTCTGTTTTTAGCCCAATTATGGATAGCGAACTGTGACAAATCTTGAAGAACAGTGATTCCATAATTATAGTTTGAACATTACCACTGCAAATAACTATTATGTCAGGAAAAACTGATGTTGACTGTTGAGTCTTCTTAATAACATTTTGGACTGTCACAATCAGAGAACTTAAACTTTGGAAGACTATGGGTCTTTGAGACTTTGACATGATTTAAGAAGACTCGGATAAAATAACAATTGTATCATGAACTCGGTATGAAAAAGGTTATTGTTATTTTCGTTGTTTTGTTTTTATGTTTACTGTGTATAATGTAACCTATTGTGATGTCAATAGCATGATTGGCACGTTGAAGTTTGTGATTTATTCTTATGCATAATGATGATGCGAAGTAATATTATTACAATGCTTACAAGGAAACTAGTTAGACATGTGTTAGACTAGTTAGACAAGATTTTTGCAATCCATGAGTAATAATAATGAGTATAATAAATGTAATACAATATTAATATTCCCAGTAAGCCAGTTATATCTATTTTTCTTTCTTTCTCATGTTTGTCTTTAATATCACTCTGCCTACGCCTCTTACAATGTAACCTTTACAGATTCTCCTGAGTAACTGTTACCAAGTACCAACTATGGAATGTATAATTAAGACAATAATAATTGCTGGTATTATACTGCCCCCTTTACTTTAAATATAACATTTTTTTTTTTTTTTCCTAATTATTTTTTTTTCTTTTACATCTTCTCTCATATTATGGACCATACTGCTGATTATTTTCTAACATTTTTCTTGTTACTCCAGTAAGAATTTACAGTCAATTCACAGTTTTGAACAATGAATTAAGAGTTTGATTTAAATGTGCAGTAATCATGTAATTTAATGTATAAAATCAGTATTTATGAAATGTAATTTTTTTAGTTATGCAAGGTGACCTCCAAAAACGGCACACAAGAGTTTTGCTATATTTATGTCACAAGAGTATTTCTTATCTAAAAATAAATGCTTTTTCAGAAAATGACACCCAAGATCATCAATTTTGGTTGAGCAGTTTTGCTTCTACGCTTCTTTAGCAAAAGGAGTTAAACAAATTATAGTGTTTCATGTAAGTCACAAGCCGACCACAGAGTTTGGACGGCGTGCTTGGTGCTTACCTAGCTGTGAAAAAGTGTCCGTTCGGATTCAGTTGCCTTTGAATGAATACTGGTTTCCCAGCTGTATACATGTAGAACAATTTGCAAAAGTGAGGTAATTTGGCTGAAGAAGTATCATAGCTACAAACTATTACTAATTCTTAGTATTCAGTATTAATTCCATCGTCAGATTTGTCTGGTTTGGTACTTTGGTTACTTATTCACTGAAGATTACTAATTTTTGTTAACCCGTTCACTACGAGATTCAGAAATCCCCATAGACTTTATACATAGCCCACTCGGTTCCCGTAAGCAACGGGTTAATAGAAACACCATGTAGTTCCATGCAAAACATGCAAGTCTTACGGATTTCCAACATAATCATTACTTATTTCTTCTTTTGTTAGCAGATATGTGTAAGCAAAACTATTTACAGCCATGGTCACAAATCCCTTTACGAACATTGTACGTACGATTGATTTTGTATGGCTGCAATATGGTATAAAAGTTGTTCGTACAGCATTCGTAAGGGCATGTGTTACCAAGGCTTAACCAATATCTTTGTGTTTCATTTTCTTCAGCATAAAATACACTAGTTAACAGATAAGGCTAATAAGGAATTTCTGACATGCAGGAATTAAAAATCAACCGTGCTGCTTTTTTCTGGGCTAGGCCTATATAAACCTGGATTGCAATGAGTAATTTAACCCTATTAACTTTGATAACTTTATCCCATGAAGTTGTATATTTTATATTGTAATTTTCAGTTTTATTTATTTGTTTTATTTACGATAATTTGTCATTGTTACCTTAATTGATGTATGTATAAAATGAATTATAAGTTTGATACAAATGTAGTTATCATACCAAATTGTATTTCTGATATTTATGAAAAAATGCTTATTTCTTTCGTCAAGTTTGATAGAACTTTACAATCAGGATGGAAGCACATCGTGTTTTATACAGTCTGTATAAAAAAAAAAACATGGTACAGTCAGGAAAACAAATTATCTAGGTATGATCTTTGTTGAAAATGTATGTGTATTTGTTATCATATTAAAGCAGAATGATAGCTCTTTCTTTTGCTTTTCAAATCATATCATTTACTTTTGTAAATCAAGAGTTATGCTACGTTTAGTGCGGCAAGACAATATCCCATTTGTGCCACTTTACGTATTCATCAAAGAAATTGTCATGAAAGTTTCAAAGACAAAACAATTACTTTGTGAGGACAAAGATGGAAGAAATTACTGAAGCATTTTTTACTATGATATATATTACTTAGTAGCACACGTACAAACACACACGAACACAAGCATACACGCGCACATACTTTAGTTTTGTACGTATGTCACACACTCACATTGGCTTGTGGGTGTATGTATGTTTGTGTATGTGTGTATGTGTGTACGCACAAACACACCATTCGTACACCACGCACGCTCATTAGTGTATATATGTACGTGTGTGTTTGTGTTTGTGTATGTGTTACTAAGTATTATATATAATTCTGGAAGATGCTTTGGCGGATTTTGGTCAGTATTTTCCTCATAATTATCTATTTACAGCAATAATACTATTCCATTGTTTAAACCTTCATGACAATTTCGACGATAAATACAAAAAGTGGCACAAACGGGATTTTGCCTAATCGCTTAAAGGGATCTAGTAACTTTGTTCACATGTGCAAAAAGTGATGAAGGGTCGATGCAATGTATAGTGTTGTTATCTAATATGTCCACAGGGTATTGTGTGAAAATTTCAAGTCAAATGGACATTGCATGGCCAAGTAATGAGCGAAATGCAAAGTGATATTGGGTGATATTCACTCACTCACTGCATTCACTTTGTACAGGGATGAAAAACTCGCCCGGAGTTTTTCTTATCTGAATACTTCAATCGTACATATCTTTGTAACGAAAGGGAAATTCGAAAAACCGAAACCTGTCCCATGATTGTATTGTTAATACGAATACAACAAGTTATGAGGGAACCGCTAGAACGAAAATTTTATTTTGAGGATTTGGTCAAAGTTACTAAGTCCCTTTAAAACATGGCATAACTCTTGATTAACAAAAGCAATAAGTATGATTAAAATAGCAACATAAAGAGCATTACTTCGCTTTAATATGATATAAAATACTTATATTACGAAAAAATGTTATATTAAAAAATATATATTTTCTGACTGTACCATTCTTTTTGATACACACTGTATACTCCGCTAAGTTCAGTTGCTATATTTGATTTATGTTTGCTTGTAGCAGTATATATAATTTGTCAAAGGAACTTTTTGTTCAATTGTATATATGTACAGGTCCAGGGTTTATATTGATTCTTTATATGTTTTGATTTATATTATTGTGAAATAAATGTACATTTCAATTTAGATGAAATAAACAAATTTACACCAACAGAAAAAGTGTATCAACTCGTTTTCTTTTAAGTGTTTTCTTTTTTTTGAAATAAATCCATCATGGATTTATTTTGAAATAAATCCAAGAAAGATTTAAAATCAAGACTTTAATATTTAAATCCATGATGGACTTATTTTAGAAATAAATCTAAGAAGATTTAAAAAGTAGTCGTGAAAGATTTAAATTATAAATCCAATAGACTTAAAATTTAAGTCCTACATGGACTTAAAATTTTAAGTCTTAGGATAGATTGATTTTAAGTCCTATGGTTTTGTCACTCTCCTGAGTCCACTTGGACTTAAACAAATAAATCCTTTGGACTTAAAAATAAGTCCTAGAAATTAAGAGAGATAATCAGCTCGATCGAAGCCTCCACAAAACTCGAGGCGATTTTCAAATAAAATCAAACCGTGAATAAATTAATATACATGTATATAATTCATTCAATATATACAATGACTAATACTAATTACGCTTAAATTATTGGGCACTGTAAATATTATTTCTGACGAACAATGTCCTTTCAGTGGGCCCTGTAAACAAATACAAATCGGCCTAAAATGATGTAGTACAACAAAGGGCATAGCCGTCAGTGTGATAGTTCTTGCCACTCCCATGAATAAGCCAGTAGCGTAGCGTGGTTGGACTGATTGGGGGGGGGGGGAGGGGGCGCACACCTTATGTATTTATTTTTTTCTTCTTCAAAAAATGTATCCTTATATCTTCTATTGTATTTTTTATTTTTTTTCAAAATGATTGAGGCACGTAAGGGAGGTATTTGAATGTTTGGACAGTTTGAGTTTGCTTTATCTTTTTTTTTTATGGGGGGGGGGGGGGGGGGGGTATCATGGCAAACTAATTAGGGGATATACTAATTTCTAACTAATGCGGGAACATATTTCATATGCACTGGTAGTGAAAGTATTTCTTTCTACAGACGCGCTCAATCAATAATGATTCTTCACGTCTGATACTGTCCTTTATTTCATTGTCACCATGCATGAGAAAGATGCATACTTCGAACCCGGTCTGCTTAGTGCGGAGAGTTAGAATGGAGCTCTGACCACAAGACTTAAACACGGTTCATACTGCATAAGTACTATCCGTCTCACGGAGGGGAACCTGGAATCATACTGCATTTATTGGCATCTCCTAATAGTACTTTATTTACACTATTTCTTTTGAAATTTGGTTCTCCATGAAGTAACTTGCTTAATACCCAACCGATTCTTATAATGTGGGAATTTATTTTTTTCGATTTCTATCTCACAATTAACCATGCTAACAGCAACAAATAACTCTTCAAGACTTAACCTCAACCCAAAACTTCCATATGTCTACTTAGAATTATTATTCATATTTCCATCTAGGTCTTTTGCATAATAAAATTCATGCCATGTAAACCTTGCCTCTATAATCACAATGTTCATAGTAAAGTATCTTAATATGTGGCAATCGTACAAATTTTACCTTATTCTGCATATACAGTGGCAAGTTAGCTAGGACATCGATGGTCACTGGTGTCACAGTGTGTGAGAATGTTGCTTCTTCCCCTTTGACGCGGATACTCTCTGCCTTATCTGATGATTTCGTTCCTCTGACTGACACTTCGATGTCCTGCAGGTTTTGTGCAGAACGCAGCCACGCCCATTCTCCGCACTCGCGAGGCAGACCAAGGAACTTCACGCATGGAGTGTTGGTCAGGTAAGGCAGCGAAGTTACTAGCGCTGGGTCTTTGATGGTCACTTGCTGAAGGTTTGATAAGGTCTGGAGACCATCAACAAGCCTGATCGGTAGGCTTGATGTCAAGTGTGGCGTGTTGATCTCTATGTGTGTTATCTATACAGGAGAGATATGAGAACATAAGACCCGGGACATCAGCTAAGATTATTTGAATTAGAGCATAGAACCTGGAAGTACTACAACACACACACCCTTAACAGAATGAGAATAGCGCGAATGTATCACATCGACACACTGAACATGAAAGTCCTTACACCATTTTTAACATGCTCAAGAAATAGTGATATGTATATATAATCTTTCGTGTTAAAGTCATACCTGTAAAGTGTCCAAATCCACGAAAATTACTTGGAGCTTCCTCGTTTCTCTTCTACCGTGTTGTTTAGCTTATGGTAAGAGAAGAATAAAATAGGGTTTGATTTTTTCAAATGTCCCTTTAGTATGAAGATAATTATCATTGAAAATCATTATTGCTAAAGCGTTAATCAACGCAATTGAAAAAAAAAGTACATTTGTCTTAGCTGAGAACGTCCGCATGCAGCACCCGTGAGAACATTCCGGAGATTGAACTTTGAGCCGAGCGAGTTCAAATTCCATGAATTATGTACTACGTGTGTAAAAATACACGGGTGCGAATATCTCAAAGAGATCATTCATTACTACGACAAAAGTATGGCAGACCATCAGTATTCGGTGATAAAATATGAACTCAATATTCGTTTTTTTCACAAGGTAAACAGTGTTCGTTTTCTTTCAAACTTTCACAAATCTTTCAATTGTATTTTACAATGATATTGATATAGGATTGAAGTCTCAAATGTTATTTTGTGCAATATCTGACACTTTACAGGTATCACTTTAACTTTTAGTCCAAATTAAACAAATCTTTATACACCGTGTCCCAGAAAAAACGAAACCGGGTTTCATGGCAGAAATGTTATGTTATAATGAATAATTTCCTTGATGGTATATATATGTCTGAAAAGCTATGTGTCTCTTCTTTTATTTGATATACAACTTATGACACATAATTCACGCATGACTGAATTAGAACGATAGATAGTGGTGTTACCAAAATTCAATTTGCGCGCAGAAATTGCAAGTTTGGGGGATGTTTTGGGGAGAGTTTTAAGAGTAGTAAACGTACTTATTTTGAAAAAGGACAGACACCGCATGAAAATTCATAATGTTATCTTTTATATGACACCTCATGATTAAAAAATTAATTATATATGCCAGAGAACGAATACAATGAAAACATGCTTGATTCCAGCCCAAATGAGTAACTTTCCTGATATAGCCTGTTTCATGATCCCCATGTTTGTGTAAATTCACTCATGCATCAAAGTCCATTGTCAGCTGCTAGTCAGGAAAGCTGAGCGACTTCTTACTCAACTTTCACTCATTCGGGTAGAAATCAGGCATGTTTTCATTGTACTCGTTCTCTGGCATAAATCATTTATTTTTTTAGCATGAGGTGTCATGTAAAAGATAAAAATATGAACTTTTATGTGGTGTTTGTCCTTTTTAAAAATAAGTACGTTTACAACTCTTAAAACTCACCCAAACTTCAAATTTATGCGTGCAAATTGAATATTGGTAACACCACTTTCCATTGTTCGAATTCAGTCATGCTTGAAGTATGTGCCATAAGTTGCACATCAAATGAAAGAAGAGACACAGAGCTTTCCATGCATATATATATCATCAATTAAATTATTCATTATGACAGAAAATTTCTGCCATGAAACCCGGTTTCGTTTTTTCTGGGACACGGTGTATAATGAATCAGTTGCGCGAAATATCAACATAATTCGATACCAGCAGCCCTAACCATTGCATTCATAATACGCAGTGGTTGCTTGGGAATTACTTTGTTCTCTCCAGACGCGCCCAATCAATTATCATTCTTTACGTCTGGGACTGTCCTTTAATTCATTGTCATTATACAAGAGATGCATTTTGGTTTCGAACCCGATTTGGTCAAAGCGAGTAGCTATGGAGCACTGACCACAAGACCCAAACACAGCTCCTTCTGCATAAATATGCAACTATCTATCTCGCTACTTGTGAGAACAGGGAATCATACTGCATTTATTTCTATTTTGCTTGCCTAATACTCAACCGATTCCCATGATGTGGGTATATTTGTAGCATTTGCGAATCCTCTAAGCGTAAAGTAGCAAGAAATAGCTTAAAAAACACATTACAACATAATCGGTCTTCAACATGTATTGATCGATTAATGGTAATGATAGATCGATCCCATGTTCGCATGATCGATTGCTCATAGTCCCCAACTATTACCACAACTAATCGGAACACACTTCTTCTTATGCCACATATACTTGTAATTATCATACTAGCATGACTAGCGTACTATACAGAATTTTTCGTGTCATGCTTTTCCGTAATTCAAGCCACAAAAAAATGAAAAAACAGGAATGTGGGAAGCTTTATTAATTCATTAAAACGCAGAATTACAAACATCATTGGGAAATAAATGGCCGTATTTGTGTTTATGTCCAAGTGCCTTTGAATAAAATTGCATTAATAAGCAATCTATACTTGCATATCAGGTAGATCGAAGACTCCACAAAACTCTAGGGGTTTAACAAATACATACCAACAGTGAAAAAATGAAGATACCATAATCTATCTCATTTTGATAAATACCACTATTAATAATAATAACGCTTAATTTTTACAAGGTAGCTACTTCAGTGACAAACACTTCCCCTTTTAGTGGACGTTGCATAGCATTGATATAATCATTGACCTACACTGTTCAGCGTTATTGTTGAAGACCTGGCTGGGGTTTGCATGAGACGGACGCTATACCACTGAGCCACATGTTTTTCAATATACAAGAATATATTTTGATGCTGCATAGTTCATTTCAAATAAAGTACTGTGAGCCATAATTATATCTATAGTGTTGAATCAATCGCACATTTGTTCTGGGAATGTCCTTTACTCATCATTTATATTTCAATTTCAAAAATATTTCAGTGTTTCCTAAATACGTATCAAGAGCCTATTATATGGTTTAGTCAGAGACTATATCATTGTACATAATATAATCACACCAGCCGAGTACAGAGGATGATATAAATATCAATGTCATTATTGAGCTGTTGATTTGGGTGCGCTTCGTTATTCCGAAGGATCATTATTCCGAAGGTTCGTTATTCCGAACACGCAAATTTCGTATACCTGAGGGTTCGTTTATCCAAAAATGAAATAGGATTCGTTAATCCGAACATTTGTTGCATTATAACGAAGGTTCGTTATTCCGAATTCGTTATTCCGAAGGTTCGTTATTCCGAAGGTTCGCTATTCCTAAAATGAAATCACAATCGTTATTCCGAAGGTTCGTTATTCCGAAGGTTGGGTTATTCCGAAGGTTCGTTATTCCGAGGTCCGTTATTCCGAGGGTTCGTTATTCCAAAGGTTCGCTATTCCTAAAATAAAATCGGATTCGTTAATCCGAAAATGAATTCGGGTTTGATATAATGCTATAATTTCAGATTGGCGTAGCCACGGGAAAGAAGGGGGAGAGGTGGGGGGGCAGTGGCGTACCCAGGACTGTTTAAAAGGGGGGGGGGGTTATTTTGTACCCCCCCCCCCCCCCTGGGTACGCCTATGGTGAGGGGGGGGGGGCTTGCTCAACACAGGTTCTGTATCAAATTAAGAGAAAATAGAACTATATTTCAGATTAGCGCAGCCACGTGGAAAAGAAGATGGGGGGGGGGGGGGGGTCTTGCTTAATCAAATAAACATATAAAACAAACTTAAATGATTGATTGGTCTGGCCAAGGGAGGGAATGGGAAAAGGGGGGGGGGCGGGAGGTGTTTGCTTAATGCAGGCTGTAAATTAAATAAACACAAACAATTACATGTATAGTATTATGACAAACCTGATTTCATTTTAGAATTATAACTAACCAGAATTTATTTTTGGATTAACGAACCCATATTTGTATTGTATATATGTATTAGAAACTTAATTGTGTTTTTATATTTTGAAATAAATTGAAGCTTTTTAAAATATAATTTTGTCCAAAATTCTTAAAAAGTATATCTTGAATCTGCTGGTCATATGCTAATTGTACATATGTTTATATTGATTATGTTTATCATATTAATGTATTATTGTATTATTGATACTGTATGATGTTATATCAGGACCCTGACGAAAAACAGTATCCTTGCTGATCAGGCTATCCTGTATAAATATATTTGAATAAATAAATTCATAAATAAATTAATTAATACCCCCCAGGTGTAAGAACCTGTCTACGCCACTGCATTTTACCTTGGCGTATTTGTCGCAGGCGAGGATGAAAAACCCGCGAGTGATGCTTGCATTGCAAGCACACAACTTTCACGTAGAGGTGATTAAGGGTTCTGCTAAGTCTGCAGCTGAATTTGTCAGTAGGTGCCCAGAAGAGTAAGTTTAAGCTGTGTTTATTCCTACATAGGCTGGAGTTGATATTTGCAATTTTGATTTTAATGGGTAATGTCATCTTAAGTATGTGTGTGTGTGTGTGTGTGTGTGTGTCTGTGTAGGGGGAGGGGGGGGGGGGGGGTAATTGTCACTTTGATAGCATTTCTTGAATAATTTAAAACGGGTTATTTTGTTCTCGCCTAGAGATGGCGTATGACCTGGGAAATAACTGGTAGCCAAATTATGTTAGCGCGAGCTTTGAATTTGTTTCTTTTGAAAGGGAAATGAACAACGCCCAATTTAGATGCCACGTAGTGTTTGTGAGTAATTACACAGAGTATCGATCGGGTAAGTGATCACTTTACGTTGAGTTTGTTTGAGTGCAGACGTGGTTTCGAGGGCAGCTTCATCTTTAGTTTAAATTATTTTCTCAACACTTTTCCGAGCCAGAATGGATATTTGTTTGATTTAAGGTGTTCTATCAGCATTCAGTTTGTAATTTTACATTAGTGTTAGTCGTCATAACTGAAGCTGTTTTGCACAGGCAGAACCACCACCAGGCAACCTGTATTTTTGTATCCCACGAGCGGTTGTAAGCTAAATCTTATTTTGTATTAAAAGCCTGTTGATAATTGTCTAAGAATGACCTGACTAATGTTCAAAGGATTTAACTGTAATTTGTAATTACTTTATGTCGATAATTCGTAGTAATAATGCTGACTCCGCTGAGAGCGTAGACGAGAAATTAGGGTTAATATAACTGTTTGTATTACTTAAAATGTTGTGTTCAATGAATTACACAACATAATGTACAGGGCACAGTGGTACCGCTACTTTAAAAGTTTTAAAGCAAATTGTTTGTTTCGGAAGTAATATCGCTCGTGATATTCGTTTGTCTCGCAATGTATGGTCAACAAGGAATCTAAAAGACCACGACGTTTCGTGCGCCGCTGCAACACTTTGTCAAGTACACTGCGTGACAAATGAATATCACTAGCGATATTACTTCGGATACTATATCCGCAATGAGTAATATATTTACCAAATTGTTTGTTATTAGTGAAAAAAAACCTTTATACAGATCGTAAATAATAGACATGGTTATACATCAACATACTAATTTATTATTATATTATTACAATTATATGGCCTATCAAACCTTCTGTAGAATCCAATCGCATTGTATAAGCATTACTACGAGAATAAAAAAGTTACAGTCAGGCCGTATGGGTTGAAGGGGGGGGGGGGGGGGGGGGAGGGCTGGTGTGCAAGGGATCAACGTCAAATTCACTTATTGATGTTTAACGATACAAATTGTATTTACCTTTTCGCTTAGTGTTGACGAAAGATTTTCCAGGATATTTATCGCATCAAACATGGACATGACGATTGAGGCCTTATTCCGTTTAACTATGAATAATGGTTCTTCTTCACCCGATGGGTTAAGCTGCGATATAATTTACACATTATAAATGGCTTCAAAGAAATTACGAACATCGAATAAATTCGAATAAATGGTTATACATCAACACAATTAGTAATTATATTTTTGTCAATGATATGACTTATCATACCTTTTGTAGACCCTCACCGCAGTGTATGCATTACTAACATAATATATACAAGTTTTGTGTATGCATAATGATATATATCCAGGGCGTATAAGTTGAGGTGAATGGGGGGGGGGGGGGGGGGGGAGGGGTGGTCCAAGGGATCAATGTCAAATTCAGATATTATTGTTTTATGATACAAATTTGTATTTACCTTTTTGCTTAGTGTTGGCGAAAGATTGTCGAGGATATTTATCGCATCAGACATGGACATATCAAGTAAGACCGTATTCTGTTCAACGATAAAAAGGTGTTCTTCTTCACCCGATGAACTACGCTGCGATATTTCGACTTCTTCCAAGAGTTGAGCCGAGCGCAGGGCCCTACAGATAGAGTCGATGCAGTTCTCTGGAAGACGGAGTAGCTTCAATGATCGGATGTTGGTGAAGTGAGGTAGCGAGTCAACTCCCGTTGGGTTATTGATGGTCACCTCTTGGAGATTCGGAAGGGATTGCAGACCATCACCAAGTCTCTGTGGCATGGTAGATGTCAATCGCGGCGTTTGTATCCCAATCGAAGTAATCTAAAAGATAAACGAAAGAGCTATCACGCATGTATTCAAATTTATAGCAGAGTATCCTGGTGCAGCCTAAATACAAACTCCTATTCAAGTTCATATATATTTATATAAGGTTGAAATTAAATGGTATAAAACGAGGATGTCAAACACTAAATTATAATTGGTGAAAAAAATTACGATAAAAAAAAGAACGTTATCATATTCATGATTAACTAATTTGGACAATCATTCGAAAGTTAGTAGGTAACTTTCGTGTGTGTGTGTGTGTGTGTGTGTTTGTGTGTGTGTGTGGGTGTGTGTGTGTGTGTGTGTGTGTGTTTAGTGAAACAAAAACGTTCATACAAATCATAGACATGGTTAAACATCAATATAATAATACCACTACTCCTAATATAATAATATGATGTATCTATACAGGGTTTCTGAGCGCTGCAGCATTAATATACCCTTGGTTATCAGGTACAGTTCGAACCCGCGAAACCCCGGGGATCATATGTGACCTTACACCACAAAACGACCAATAAGTCGGGAAAACTGATTTTGCTGCTTTTCATAAAACATTATAATAGAAGTAATTACCTTTAAAATGGTATATCATGCGTCATATTTGGACTAAGCAAACACTTTCAAATAGAACACCAAAGATTTGGAATATGGCTGAAGCATTTTTAAAATAAGGGAAAAACGGGCCATTTAAAAGATCAGTTTCCATTTAAGCGCTGTAATAAGATAACATTTATCTGATGTAAAAATAATATTCAAACATGATCTCTGACTCTCAAAATTTTACAGAAGCTAGATTAAGATATGCTTATTCAGGAAATACCAAAATACTAAATCCCAAATTATGAACAAAATTTGACTATTTTAGCTAATAAAAGAGAAACTACCACAGCGACATAACGGTCATTTTGTGGTGTAAGGTCACATATTAGCCCGAGCAGCCCAGGGCTCTACAGGCTTATTGATACCCGACCAGGTACCCGTTTATACTAGCTCCTGGGTAGAGCGCAGCAATGTGGATGGCCATATATATACCTGGGTTTCGATAGGTTTCGAACCCTGTTCCCGTGATCGTAAGTCTAGCTATTATCCGATCGTGCCACAACACGTACAGAAAGTTTAAAGTTTACATAATTAACACAACATAACATAATTATATAATATATAATTATTATTGTAATTATGAATGCTGTCGGGTCATTCCATGTCAAATCACCCAAAAAAAGTGAAAATTTTCATCGCACCCTCTTAAAATTTGCTAATATTTGGTATGTATGATATTTCAACCTTTCAAAGCGCAAATATTTAAGTTTTAGCCCAATCCGTCCAACGGTTTTGGCACTATGGTCGATTCTTCTGGGGGAGTTTTGTCAAAAATGGGCGTGGGCACCGTTTTTCAAATCGCCATTGTCCGTTAACCGTTGGGTCAATTTATTTTGTAATCGTGTCATCGGACTGGGGATGTTATATGCAATCCGTTTATGCAATTTGTTTCATGCATGAGCGAGTTTGGATACGATAACCTTTGACCTTAGACTTCGACCTTCCGTTTTGCCTCGTGGATAAAATAATTTTGAGATTTTTTTTTTTGGCTTAAACCTTGGCTTGATAGAAAGAATTGGAGATGTATTTGTATTATTATTTTTTTTTTTACAGCCCCCTTCTAAGTTTGCAAATTTCATGTAAAATTGAATTATTTTAGACCTACACCCATGTCCAAGAATTCTATAGGGGTGTATTGTATGTAAAAGACCTTTTCAAAGTCATGATTATAGCCTATTCACACCCTGGCTCACCACTGTTAAATAGACCTGCTAATCCCCGTACAATAACAATCCAGACAAATGGTGTCCTAATGATACCACATGTTTCCAACCTGACAATTGCCCTGTTGCAGAAAGAGATAAATCAATTGTGAGTCGGATAAAATGTTCTAAATGCACAAATCTGATTGGTTGAAATGCAGAAAATGTCTCTCTCTGCAATAGGGCCTAGCTGTAGATCTGTTCTTGAATTAAATCTTTCAAGTTCAAGTTCAAATTGCAAACTTGTACATCAATCATGAAAGCAAATATCTAGAGGTATCTCTTTTCAATGAATTTCATGTTTCTATGAAACAGAAATTCATGCAATATTAAAGGGATCTAGTAACTTTGTTGACATGTGAAAAAAGTGATGAATGGTTGATGCAATGTATAGTATTGTTATCTCATATGTCTACAGGGTATTGTGTGAAAATTTCAAGTCAAATGGACATTGCATGGCCAAGTAATGAGCAAAAATGCAAAGTGATATTCAATAACTCACTGCACTCACTTTGTACACAGAAGAAAAAACTCGCCCGGAGTTTTTCTTATCTGAATACTTCGATCGTACATATCTTTGTAACGAAAGGGAAATTTGAAAAACCGAAACCTGTCCCATGATTTTATTGTTAATACGAATACAACAAGGTATGAGGGAACCGCTAGAATGAAAAAAATTATTTTGAGGATTTGGACAATGTTACTAAGTCCCTTTAACATAAATTGCAATCTGTAAAAATTCAAACCTGATTCTTTCCAACTAAACCGAACACAAACAGTAACTACCATCTAGACAACTGCTCATAATTTTATAACCAATGATTGTTTAAGATGTGATCTTACCATAATATTTCTACAGTTGTCTTGTACACTATCTGTGAAAATCAGAGATACTCATCTCTTCATGCCTGAATGAGCACAGATTAAAGAGAAAATTACCTAATTTCAAAAGTCTCAAGAACTTGCGCATGCCTGTCTATTTTTGTGAAACAGCACATTTGCTTAATGCATTATTTATGGTTTGTGAAATTCAAATTGCACTGTTTTTCAATTGCAATTAATGCATTTAAAAACAAGTGCCATTCTAAATCAAAATGAGTGGAATATCAAACAGCATTGTTTTTGTGTTCGGTTTAGTTGGAAAGAATCAGGTTTGAATTTTTACATATTGCAAATCATGTTAATATTGCATAGAAACATGACATGCATTGAAAAGGGATACCTGTAGATATTTGCTTTCATGATTGATGTCTCGAACGTAAATTCATGAAATCTGGCCTTACAGTTGATAAACAGATATATAATGATCTTTGTAAGGTATACAAGGATAAGCTAGAAATAGCTAAACGTCAATTTTGTATTAATAAGCTTAAGAATAGTGATGCAAAGACCCTCTTTAGCATCGTTAAATCATTGAGCACCCCCAATACCGATAAAGTATTGCCTCCATTTGATTGCCCTAAATCTCTCGCTGGAGAATTCGCAGAGTTTTTTAGACTAAGATCATTGGAATTCGTGCTGATCTGGATGCTACTGACCCTTTCCCTTTGTCAGTTGATCCCCCTAGAAGAGAGTCTGAATCAACTTTTGAATTTTGTATGGTTACTGAAGAAAATGTAAGGAAAATTGTAATGGAATCTCCATTGAAAACTTGTTTGCTTGATCCAATCCCCACTCAACATCTAAAGAAGTGTATTGATTCACTCATCCCAGTTATAACAGAAATTGTAAATAGTTCATTGTCTTCTGGGATAATGCCTTCAGTTTTGAAGATGTCACATATTTCGACGATTATTAAAAAATCAAATCTCGATAGAGATGTTCTACAGAATTATCGGCCAGTATCACAATTACCTTTCCTTGCCAAAGTTATTAAAAGGTGTGCCTGTAAACAGCTTCAAAGTAACTTTGAAGCCAACAATTTGTATGCAGAAACACAATCAGCATACAGACTTAATTATAGTACTGAAACAGCACTTCTCAGGGTCCAGAATGACCTCCTTAGTGCTGCTGACAAACATCGCGAAGCAATCTTAGTGCTTCTCGATTTCAGCGCAGCCTTTGACACAATTGACCACACAATGTTATTAGAGAGACTTCGGTCACGCTATGGCTTAGGCGAGGCAGCCCTCACCTGGTTCTCATCATATCTCAAGGATCGTAAGCAGACAGTTGTCATTAATGTATCTAAGTCTCAACCTCACTTCCTCAATTGTGGTGTTCCACAGGGATCTGTCATCGGCGTATACTAGCCCACTCAGTGACATTATTTCTGAACACCAAATCAATCATATGATATGCAGATGATATACAATTATATATTGATTTTGATCCATTAGAAAAGCTTACTGCTATTCAACGCTTGGAATTTTGTGTTGCAGACATTAAGTCTTGGGCCACACAAAATAAACTTAAATTTAATGACACAAAAACACAAATTATTCACATAAGCTCACGCTTCCGTCCTTGTTGTTCTATCCCATTAATACAAATTGGAGATACTTCTGTGCAGCCTGTTCCAAAGACTCGGAATCTAGGCATTATATTCCATGAACATCTCCAATTAAAAGATCAAGTTAGTAAAGCTGTTAGTGCTGGATGGTCTGGCATCTATAAAATTGGTAAATTGAGGAAGTATTTGGATCAATCATCATCTGAAAAACTTGTCCATGCTTTCATTACATCACATCTTGACTATTGCAATAGTCTTCTTGCTGGTATACCTGACATTGAGATTTCAAGATTACAACGTCTACAAAATGCATCTGCCAGAATTATTACTCGTTCTAAACGCCACGACCATATTACCCCTGTACTGTATAATCTTCATTGGCTGCCTGTTCATTTACGCATACATTTTAAAATATTGTTGATAATGTTTAAATGTTCAATAGGCAATGCTCCTAGCTATTTAATAAATTTGATTGTCCCGTATACACCAACGAGAAGACTCAGATCTGCCAATCAAAATTTGTTTTCAAAAGTGTTTTCAAGATCTTATGGTGAACGGACATTCTCCTTTATTGGACCGTATTTATGGAACGCTCTGCCTAACTGGGTCAAGAACTCCTCCTCAATTGACTCATTCAAAGATAATCTAAAAAATCATTTCTTTAAACAACATTATCAGTCAAAGCTTAACCACTCTCTATTTCTTTACTTCATGTACTCTAATTTCCTTTTCTAAAGCGCTTAGAGGCTTGTTTGCATTAAGCGCTATATAAATTTGTCATAGTATTATTATTATTGATGTACAAATTTGCAATTTGAACTTGAACTTGAAAGATTGTATTCAAGAAAAGATCTACACCTAGGCCCTGCTGCAGAGAGAGACATTTTCTGCCTTTCAACCAATCAGATTTGTGCATTTAGAACATTTGATCTGACTCACAATTGATTTATCTCTTTCTGCAACAGGGCCATTGTCAGGGTGGAAACATGTGGTATCATTAGAATGCCATTTGTCTGGATTGCTATTGTATGGGGATTAGCAGGTCCATTTAACAGTGGTGAGCCAGGGTGTGAATAGGCTCTAATCATGACTTTGAAACGGTCTTTTTCATCTTGGACATGGGTGTAGGTCTAAAATAATTCAATTTTACATGAAATTTACAATCTTAGTAGGAGGCTGTAAAAAAACAAGAAATAATACATCTCCAATTCTTTCATATGTTGTAGAAATTATATCAAGCCAAGATTTAAGCCAAACAATATTATTTGATCCACGAGGTAAAACGGAAGGTCGAAGGCTAAGGTCAAAGGTTTTCGTATCCAAACTCGCTCATGCATGAAAACAAATGGCATAAATGGATTGCATATAACATCTCCAGTCCAATGACACCATTACAAATTAAATTGACCGAACGGTTAAAGGACAATGGCGGATTGAAAAACGATATAATTTACACATTATAAATGGCTTCAAAGAAATTACGAACATCGAATAAATTCGAATAAATGGTTATACATCAACACAATTAGTAATTATATTTTTGTCAATGATATGACTTATCATACCTTTTGTAGACCCTCACCGCAGTGTATGCATTACTAACATAATATATACAAGTTTTGTGTATGCATAATGATATATATCCAGGGCGTATAAGTTGAGGTGAATGGGGGGGGGGGGGGGGGGGGGGGAGGGGTGGTCCAAGGGATCAATGTCAAATTCAGATATTATTGTTTTATGATACAAATTTGTATTTACCTTTTTGCTTAGTGTTGGCGAAAGATTGTCGAGGATATTTATCGCATCAGACATGGACATATCAAGTAAGACCGTATTCTGTTCAACGATAAAAAGGTGTTCTTCTTCACCCGATGAACTACGCTGCGATATTTCGACTTCTTCCAAGAGTTGAGCCGAGCGCAGGGCCCTACAGATAGAGTCGATGCAGTTCTCTGGAAGACGGAGTAGCTTCAATGATCGGATGTTGGTGAAGTGAGGTAGCGAGTCAACTCCCGTTGGGTTATTGATGGTCACCTCTTGGAGATTCGGAAGGGATTGCAGACCATCACCAAGTCTCTGTGGCATGGTAGATGTCAATCGCGGCGTTTGTATCCCAATCGAAGTAATCTAAAAGATAAACGAAAGAGCTATCACGCATGTATTCAAATTTATAGCAGAGTATCCTGGTGCAGCCTAAATACAAACTCCTATTCAAGTTCATATATATTTATATAAGGTTGAAATTAAATGGTATAAAACGAGGATGTCAAACACTAAATTATAATTGGTGAAAAAAATTACGATAAAAAAAAGAACGTTATCATATTCATGATTAACTAATTTGGACAATCATTCGAAAGTTAGTAGGTAACTTTCGTGTGTGTGTGTGTGTGTGTGTGTTTGTGTGTGTGTGTGGGTGTGTGTGTGTGTGTGTGTGTGTGTTTAGTGAAACAAAAACGTTCATACAAATCATAGACATGGTTAAACATCAATATAATAATACCACTACTCCTAATATAATAATATGATGTATCTATACAGGGTTTCTGAGCGCTGCAGCATTAATATACCCTTGGTTATCAGGTACAGTTCGAACCCGCGAAACCCCGGGGATCATATGTGACCTTACACCACAAAACGACCAATAAGTCGGGAAAACTGATTTTGCTGCTTTTCATAAAACATTATAATAGAAGTAATTACCTTTAAAATGGTATATCATGCGTCATATTTGGACTAAGCAAACACTTTCAAATAGAACACCAAAGATTTGGAATATGGCTGAAGCATTTTTAAAATAAGGGAAAAACGGGCCATTTAAAAGATCAGTTTCCATTTAAGCGCTGTAATAAGATAACATTTATCTGATGTAAAAATAATATTCAAACATGATCTCTGACTCTCAAAATTTTACAGAAGCTAGATTAAGATATGCTTATTCAGGAAATACCAAAATACTAAATCCCAAATTATGAACAAAATTTGACTATTTTAGCTAATAAAAGAGAAACTACCACAGCGACATAACGGTCATTTTGTGGTGTAAGGTCACATATTAGCCCGAGCAGCCCAGGGCTCTACAGCCTTATTGATACCCGACCAGGTACCCGTTTATACTAGCTCCTGGGTAGAGCGCAGCAATGTGGATGGCCATATATATACCTGGGTTTCGATAGGTTTCGAACCCTGTTCCCGTGATCGTAAGTCTAGCTATTATCCGATCGTGCCACAACACGTACAGAAAGTTTAAAGTTTACATAATTAACACAACATAACATAATTATATAATATATAATTATTATTGTAATTATGAATGCTGTCGGGTCATTCCATGTCAAATCACCCATAAAAAGTGAAAATTTTCATCGCACCCTCTTCAAATTTGCTAATATTTGGTATGTATGATATTTCAACCTTTCAAAGCGCAAATATTTAAGTTTTAGCCCAATCCGTCCAACGGTTTTGGCACTATGGTCGATTCTTCTGGGGGAGTTTTGTCAAAAATGGGCGTGGGCACCGTTTTTCAAATCGCCATTGTCCGTTAACCGTTGGGTCAATTTATTTTGTAATCGTG
This sequence comes from Echinarachnius parma, assembly GCA_037951105.1. Taxonomy (NCBI): domain Eukaryota; kingdom Metazoa; phylum Echinodermata; class Echinoidea; order Clypeasteroida; family Echinarachniidae; genus Echinarachnius; species Echinarachnius parma. Next base: position 1,779 of record JBAMJV010005037.1, on the reverse strand, counting down.
TCATCGGACTGGGGATGTTATATGCAATCCGTTTATGCAATTTGTTTCATGCATGAGCGAGTTTGGATACGATAACCTTTGACCTTAGACTTCGACCTTCCGTTTTGCCTCGTGGATAAAATAATTTTGAGATTTTTTTTTTTTTGGCTTAAACCTTGGCTTGATAGAAAGAATTGGAGATGTATTTGTATTATTATTTTTTTTTTTACAGCCCCCTTCTAAGTTTGCAAATTTCATGTAAAATTGAATTATTTTAGACCTACACCCATGTCCAAGAATTCTATAGGGGTGTATTGTATGTAAAAGACCTTTTCAAAGTCATGATTATAGCCTATTCACACCCTGGCTCACCACTGTTAAATAGACCTGCTAATCCCCGTACAATAACAATCCAGACAAATGGTGTCCTAATGATACCACATGTTTCCAACCTGACAATTGCCCTGTTGCAGAAAGAGATAAATCAATTGTGAGTCGGATAAAATGTTCTAAATGCACAAATCTGATTGGTTGAAATGCAGAAAATGTCTCTCTCTGCAATAGGGCCTAGCTGTAGATCTGTTCTTGAATTAAATCTTTCAAGTTCAAGTTCAAATTGCAAACTTGTACATCAATCATGAAAGCAAATATCTAGAGGTATCTCTTTTCAATGAGTTTCATGTTTCTATGAAACAGAAATTCATGCAATATTAAAGGGATCTAGTAACTTTGTTGACATGTGCAAAAAGTGATGAATGGTTGATGCAATGTATAGTATTGTTATCTCATATGTCTACAGGGTATTGTGTGAAAATTTCAAGTCAAATGGACATTGCATGGCCAAGTAATGAGCAAAAATGCAAAGTGATATTCAATAACTCACTGCACTCACTTTGTACACAGAAGAAAAAACTCGCCCGGAGTTTTTCTTATCTGAATACTTCGATCGTACATATCTTTGTAACGAAAAGGGAAATTTGAAAAACCGAAACCTGTCCCATGATTTTATTGTTAATACGAATACAACAAGGTATGAGGGAACCGCTAGAATGAAAAAAATTATTTTGAGGATTTGGACAATGTTACTAAGTCCCTTTAACATAAATTGCAATCTGTAAAAATTCAAACCTGATTCTTTCCAACTAAACCGAACACAAACAGTAACTACCATCTAGACAACTGCTCATAATTTTATAACCAATGATTGTTTAAGATGTGATCTTACCATAATATTTCTACAGTTGTCTTGTACACTATCTGTGAAAATCAGAGATACTCATCTCTTCATGCCTGAATGAGCACAGATTAAAGACAAAATTACCTAATTTCAAAAGTCTCAAGAACTTGCGCATGCCTGTCTATTTTTGTGAAACAGCACATTTGCTTAATGCATTATTTATGGTTTGTGAAATTCAAATTGCACTGTTTTTCAATTGCAATTAATGCATTTAAAAACAAGTGCCATTCTAAATCAAAATGAGTGGAATATCAAACAGCATTGTTTTTGTGTTCGGTTTAGTTGGAAAGAATCAGGTTTGAATTTTTACATATTGCAAATCATGTTAATATTGCATAGAAACATGACATGCATTGAAAAGGGATACCTGTAGATATTTGCTTTCATGATTGATGTCTCGAACGTAAATTCATGAAATCTGGCCTTACAGTTGATAAACAGATATATAATGATCTTTGTAAGGTATACAAGGATAAGCTAGAAATAGCTAAACGTCAATTTTGTATTAATAAGCTTAAGAATAGTGATGCAAAGACCCTCTTTAGCATCGTTAAATCATTGAG